>CAUYQV010177102.1:0-59064 GCA_963574575.1 Galagoides demidoff | reverse complement strand
CCTAACAGAGGAATTACAGGATCAAATGGTAGATCTATATTTAGATCTCTGAGTGTTCTCCATATGGTTTTCCAAAAGGGACGTATTAGTTTGCATTCCCACCAGCAGTGCAGTAGTGTTCCCTTTTCTTCACAACCCCGCCAGCATCTGTGATTTTGGGATTTTGTGATATGGGCTAATCTAACTGGCGTTAGATGATATCTCAGAGTAGTTTTGATTTGCATTTCTCTGATGATTAAGGATGGTGAGCATTTTTTCGTATGTCTGTAGGCCATGCATCTGTCTTCTTCAGAGAAGTTTCTCTTTAAGTCTCTTGCCCACCCTGCGATGGGATCACTTGTTCTCTTCTTGCTACTACGCTTGAGTTCTCTGTGGAGTGGATTCTGGTTATAAGACCTTTGTCGAAAGCATAACCAGCAAATATCTTTTCCCATTTAAACATTAGAAGAAAGTGTAGGGAAAACTCTTTGACAGTTTTTATTTTTCCAGTGTGAAGCAGAAGAGAAAAAAGGTTGGTGGCTTGGTGCCTGTAGCTCAAGTAGCTAAGGCGCCAGCCACATACTCCAGAGCTGGCAGGTTCAAATCCAGCCCTGGCCTGCAATGACAACTACAACCAGAAAATAGCCGGGCGTTGTGGCGGGTGCCTGTAGTCCCAACTACTTGGGAGGCTGAGGCAGGAGAATTGCTTGAGCCCAAGAGTTGGAGGTTGCTGTCAGCTATGATGCCTTGGCCCTCTACCCAGGGCGACAGCTTGAGGCTCTGTCTTAAAAAAAGCAAAAAGGTGGGACAGCCCTGACTAGGCTGTTTGCACGTTGGAATCCCCTAATAATTCATTTCTCGAAATATATTTCTATTATTAAGCAACACATGGCTATGTTTCATATACTCTTAAGAGAGAAAAAAAAAGTAAAATGGGAAGTCTAATAGAGTCTGTAGACAAAGGGCACTAAGGCGTATACCCTCCATGTGAAGCAAGTATGACCTACCATGCAAAAAGTGGGACAGTAAAAGAACTTTTCTTATTGGGAAGGGGAGGAAGAAAATCACTTCCCAGGATTTGGGCCACAAGCCGATTTCCATAAGCTTGCAGACTGGATTCCCGTTAGGTGTGGTGTTAAAGAAAGGTAGAATAGAAAATTTTAATGGTCTCAGATTTAAGGGGCTGCCAAGTAACTGGTGTAAGACAACACAAATCTTCTGAAAGAATGCACCTTCAAAGAGGGGATTATAAAATCTATCTCCATGTTATGTGTATCCTACAGTTAATGGAAAATCAGAATTTTCATAACATTTCCACAAAGTAGATTCTTTAGGCTTTTCTGTGATGATCAGGCCTTGGAAGAGCTCTAGATTTCTCAAATTCTTATGGTAGCTTTTCTTACAAAATGTAGTATTTTGCATATTTATATTTTATGTTAACATCACAGTTTTGGTATAAAATTGTATTAATGGTCTGTTTACTTTTAGAATTCTGAGTTATACATAATTTAAGACTGGTAGATGAATTTGTCAGGAAAAATAAGCTTAACAGAATTTCTCATAATTTATAGAGATAACAAAGGAAAGTATAGCTTTTTCTTGTACATTAAATCTCTTTCTATAACCAAGACAATTATTTCTAGTCTAAAGGAAGAATTTTGAGATGTTTAAAAATTTGAAGTATCTTTTAAAAATTGGGATACGAGAAGGATAATTAAAGAGAGAACTATGTCAACCTCTGTATGTTCTTTAATCATTTTCAAATATGGTTTGCTAGAAGTCTCATAAGCCAGATGTAGTAAACTCTAGTTATATGTAGAGTTTTTGTGGTTTTTTAAATAGGATTTGATTTGATTTGTGTGTATGTCAGAATGTTTCGGTTTGAAATTATATTCATTCGTATAGTCTGCTGTTACCTTGAGGAAATATTCTATTGCATTATGGAGATTTTACCCTGTTTTAAAATACCTTTAATTCTTATAAGAAGTGACTTTGATTTTTCTGTTAAGTTTTTAAACTTTGATTTCCTAATTAACTTAGAATTCTAGTTTTAGATGTGTTACTAGCTTTTGATTTTTTTTAATATAGGGCATTTTAAGTAATAGGCTGTTTGTCTGTTGCCCACCATGCTTCTGAGCTGCTTTCCCTCTATAACCAGTTACCTGATTCAGCTTACTTTGCATTAGCCTCAAGCAGAATTAATTGTGAGGATATATCTGTTGAAGAATGTATGGGGTGGATGCAAGCATGGTTCTTTCTCATTTGACTGTTAAACATATTTTTTTCACTTACCATGTAAGTTTTTTCTCTGATTTTCTTAGTCTGGGTAATGGAGGCTTGTCGATAACTTCTGTTTTCGTATTCCATACCTTTTAAAAAACATGTTATTTTGAACATACTTCAAGTAGGCCACCACATTTGTCTACTCAGAATTCTGTGAACAAGTTCTTGATAAATGATGTTCAAACAATTTATTGGCACTTTCTAATCCATTAACTCCATATCACTTCATTTAAATAGGTACTTTAGCTTTCTTTTCCTTCCTGAGTTGACTTAAATAATAAAATCAGCATGTGAATGTTCTTACCTACCTTTAGTAGGCTTTAATCTTTATGTTCTTACTGACCAAATGCTTATTTCTTTCTTTTGGTCCTATCTGTCAAATTATTTAATTTGAATAACCAGTTACTTTGTTCCAATTTCTGTGATTATTGTATGTAATTTTGGCTCCCATCCCATTTCCGCAGATCCCTGATGTTTATATTAAAATCAAAATTGTAATGTGGGGTTATACCACATATAGATGAGCATTAGGTCAAACCCTTGGGAAATTTATTTTCATCTTTATGATTTTTATTCATATTTAGTAGAATTAATTCATAGATTTGATAGTCTTTGGTAAACTAGGTTGAGTTCTCAAACTGGTATCTTCAGATATTTATGTATTTGCCATAAGTTTTCTACAAGAGAGAATAGATGATTAGGAGTTTAAAAGGTTTTTTTTATGAATTTTTTTAGAGACACTATTTCAATTTTAAACACCTTTGATGTAGGATTTTGAAAAGAACCAGATTGTTGTAAAATTTATTCAGTGTAGGTAATCAAAGGTGAAAAATTTTATTTTCTATTGCTCCATAAAAAGGAGGAAAACATGAATGTTAATACTAAAGGAAGCTAATTTTTTAGGCTAGAAATAACATAATAGTCCGAACTTATAAATTTACTTGTTAGAAATAATTTTGATTATACATATTAGCTATGACTTAAGTATTAAAATAGATCATTGATTAAAGTACTTCATTCATTCAACAAGCACTTACTAAGCATACTGTCCATGTAGTGTAGTGTTCAGTAGTTTTTAATCTTAAGTTATATGATTCTTAAATACTTTGATCTTATAAAGTAACTTTTTTTTACTTTTGTTTTAGATGCCTGGAATGATGTCTTCAGTAATGCCTGGAATGATGATGTCTCATATGTCTCAGGCATCCATGCAGCCTGCCTTACCGGTAATCTTATGAAAATAACTATCTTCTGTGTTGTTTTGATTAATTACTTTAAAATATGAAATGGTATTAATGTATTTTTTTATGCAGTTGTGTTAGCCTTTTAAATGCTTCTGGAGTACCGTAATGTAATGTAATGTGAGAATTACAGTGGACTTTTAGTTTCTGTAACTTGAATGATAAGCATTTACATTTTTTCCCTATATTGATATTATAATAAATGTACACTCTTGGTTATTAAGCTAATTCTAAAATAAGACCAGAACTTTATTGGTCTGGTAACATTTTGAATTTAAATTAGAGGCCACTTGATTTCCTGAGTGCTAATGAGAAGTTGATATAATGTGATTTAATACTAGATTTAGAAATCAGAAAATTTTGAAATCCACATTTCATTAGAACTCAGTCAGCTGTGACAACTTAATTAGAATATCCTTCAATAACCTTACATCCCTATTGGGTAACACAGCAATATATAAGTTAATATTATATTCATTCAAATCAGTTTAAATTCTTTACAGCCACTTCTAGGCTATCAGGTAATAGTGAACATATGTGACATACTCCCTTGGGGTGGTAAATTTTCAGTGACCCTTAAGGCCAGATATATTTTAAAATGCTTTCTAATAAGAGAATAACACATTGCATGTGCTGTGTATTATGTAATAATTTTCTGTAGGGTCTAGGGCAGTGCCCAGTAATTTCTAACATGTTAATGTTTCTACAGAAAAAATAATGGACAGTCACTCTAAAGTGGGATAAATAAAGATTGTGAAGACTTTAATATTCTTTCTGGGCAGGTTTGGGGAGCTATACTTCAAAAACCTTAGTTTTCAGAGCTTTTTGAATTTCCGAATTGCCAATAAAGGGTCATGAATCTGTGTATGCTTGGTGACCATAAAGCAGTTAAAGTGCTTAAAAGTAGTTCCACGTTCCTGATAACTCTATAATTTATAGTCAACTCAGGAAACTGAGACCACTAAGACTTCCACTAAGAATCTTTGAGTTACTGTTTTGAGGATTATACTTAAAAGGGACTGATATTGCTGTGATTTATGGGGAACTATATAAAATATAGTTTAAACAACATAAATATTACTAATTTTATCTTTCTTCTTACAGCCAGGAGTAAATAGTATGGATGTAGCAGCAGGTATGTATACTATGTACGGTGGTGGTATGTATTGTACTTCATTTGGGAAATAGCATTCCTATTATAATGAGGAATAAAAGTACAGTGTCTTCTTTGACCTTATAATCATCTCCTGACTTTTCTTTCTTTATCATAGTTTTAGGTCAGAGGTTCTGGACCAGTTTGGTCTGCAGATAAACATTGGTCATCTGCTTGGCCCTTGTGGTCATTGGAGTTTGTAAGCCCTGTCATTTTTTTTTTTTCCCATTATTTACCCATAACTAGCCATTTTAACTGGCTTTAATACACAATAGTAATGCCTCCATTATTCCCGGACAGTTTTCCACATAAATTTTTATTCCATATGCTGAACTTTAGCCTGCGACTATACCAAAACATTTTTTTTGGTTTCAAACATTATTTATTAAAAGATGTTTGAAACACATCACGTTTTCCACCAGGTGTATATGGGACATAATTGATGTTTTAAGATGTTGTTTCACAGATTTCATTATATATTTAAAATGATGTTCTGAAATACTTCATACAGTTTTTTTGGTCCTATTTTGATATGTAGAGGTTGGGTACTATTTCCTGGAATAATATATTAAATTTTTTTTTAATTACTTTTGAAAGCTTTGGGTCCACAATCGATGTCCATACTAGCTGCTTTTGCCTGCAGAGTATACGTGAACTTTATTTTATATACAATTTTTGTTTACTACTTTCAAAAATTAGAGGCTATTTTAGTTTTGTTCATTTCAAAGACCCTTAAGAGGTTTTCTGTAGCTGTATAGGGCAGTACCGTAAAATAGAACTTTCTGCAGTGTTGGAAATGTTTTGTAATTTATGGTGTTGAATATAGTAGACACTAGACCACATGTAATTATTATTTGATGTGGTTAGTACAATTGAGGAATTAAATTTTAAAAATTTAATCTTAAAAAGGGATGTGTGGTGGTTAACGTCTTCTGTATTGTACACCACAAGCCTAGAATCTAGATAATTATAGATACCAGAAATCTAAAGCAATGAGATAAGATGTCAGAGGCATTTTTGTATTTTGGTATTATATAGCAGAGAAAGAGAAATTAAGCAAGATAGACACCTATAATAGCAACGAGAAGAGAAACAGAAAGCAAAGAGACTCCAAGTGAGTTGGCAGATTAAACGTTCAAATTCTGAAAATGCTTTCCATTGTAGATGTTTAAGGTGTGGGAAAGGAAGTCATATGGGAGAGTCTCAGGATTGTTAGAGAGGATAAAGAGGAAGAAATAATATGAATAAATGTTAAAAATATTGAGAGCATGATTTATCACCGTGGTAATATTTTGCCTTTCTTTTCTTTTTAGGTACAGCATCTGGTGCAGTAAGTACTCTTTAAACCTTTAATATATTTATCTCATGGTTAACCTTATTTCTGTTCTAAGAATTATGTACTAATTTGATCCTTACATTACTCTTTAGTTTTCCCTTTATTTGCCAAAGGTTGAAAAATTGATAAATTTTAAAATATAATTTTGATGGGGTTAATTGAGAAGAATGGGAATTACATGCATCAGTTTTTATAAGGATTTGATTTTTCTCCATCAATACTTAGAAGAGAAGCAGAACTTGTAGGTTCACAGTAATTAACTTGGTATTTGTTAGTGTGTATTACATTGAAGATAATGTTTTTTATAGAGAAAAAATTTATATATCCATTTCATTACTGTAAACCTCATGTTGACTTTTAAAGTAATGTAATTTTAAGAAGCACTTTTTTGTTATAACTTCCTTAACACTGTCTTAGAAAGAAAAATAGTATTTTCAGCATTGCTTTGCTATTTCTTTAAGAAGGGAGAGAGTGGTGATTGCATTAATGTACATAGTTATGCTATAAGAAATAAAAAGGGAGAGAGTGAAATTGCTATGTTAATGCTTTTGTGTCAGTATTTAAGGTAGTGATCTTTCTCATTTTATTCTATATATGATATTCTATTTAACTTTTTATAGTGCCCATGTTTTAGGAAAGTAATGTTAAGCCTAAGGCCCCACTTAAAGATGGCTATTTTATGGTTATTAATATTATTCCATTATTTAACCTCAAAGATTTTTTTTTTAAGAGACAGAGTCTCACTTTGTCACCCTCTGTAGAGTGCTGTGAAGTCACAGCTCACAGCAACCTCCATCTCCTGGGCTTAGGCGATTCTCTTGCCTCAGCCTACCAAGTAGCTGGGACTAAAGGCGCCTGTCACAACCCCCAGTTATTTTTTTGTTGCAGTTTGGCCGGGGCTGGTTTGAACCCACCACCCTTGGTGTATGGGGCTCAAAGATTTTTTTTTCCCTGTTCTTAATGAGGAATGAAAGGAAGAGTTTATGTGTATAATCTCCTTAGTCATAGCAGCATGATTCCTGGGAGGTAGTTGTTATCCCATTGTTATGGTTGAAGAAATACAGGAAGCTTTGGATTGATTACAAATACCTTATTATTTTACATTTGAGGGGGAAATTTTACATTGAGACCCTTATTTAAATGTTTTAAAAACATTCTTGTATCTTTGTGTTAAAAGTTGAGTGGTTACAAGATACCCATCTGATATTTTTTTGAAAGTACTTGCTTTCAAAAAAAGATATCTTCATGTTTTCTTGTTTAAGTTGGGCTTATGGGAGGAAAACAAAGTAGACGTAAGAGATGAAGAAGAAAGTAAAAGTCAGCCTTCATTTTGTGACCATGCGTGAACCAACATCAATAATATTTTGCCAACAATCATCTTGTGCATATTTAAGCGTAAAGAAATTTGCATATGTATCTTATTACATAATTTGGGTAATGTTATATGCTTTTAAGTTATTTATAAATAATACATTTGTATTTTGTTTTTCTTGTTCAGAAGTCAATTGTGAAACTCTGTGTTAAGTTCCCTAATATAGTTGCAATAGTTAAAACGACTTAATAAAGTATTCTTTGGCATAGAGACACCTTTATTTAGCCATTCGCTTGGTGATAGAAATCTAGTTTATTTGTAGGGGTTCCTTCCCCCATTACAAACAACAGTTCAGTCTTTCTAAGGAAGATTCTAGGAATAAAATTTTTGGGATGGAGAGTATGTACCTAGTCAGGTTGTTTTTCAAGAATATAAAAACACACTCTTCTTTTTTTTTTTTTGAGACAGAGCCTCAAGCTGTCTCCCTGGGTAGAGTGCTGTGGCATCACAGCTCACAGCAACCTCCAGCTCCTGGGCTCAAGCAAGTCTCCTGCCTCTGCCTCCCAAGTAGCTGGGACCACAGGCGCCTGCCACAGCACCCGGCTACTTTTTTTGGTTGCAGCCATCATTGTTGTTTGGCGGGCCCAGGCTGGATTCGAACCCGCCACCCTAGGTGTATGTGGCTGGCGCCATAGCCACCTGAGCCACAGGTCCTGAGCCAAAAGCACCCATTTCTAATAGCATGGTAGTCATGTGTCCCTCAGGGATCTCTAGTAGCAGTAGCCCTGTACTGTATCACTCATTTGAGTTTTGGTGACTGGACGTGGGTTTAAGTGCTAGTTCTTGTTTGACTCCTCATGAGACTTAACATTTTATTTGCTATTTGAGTTTTTTTCTGATAACCTATCTCCATCATTTCCTATTTTTATGTTGGGTTGCCTTTTGTTTTTTTCCTTACCAATTTTAAGAGTTCTTCATATGTTAAATAGTAATCCTTTTCTATCATGAATTTCAGAATTTTTCCTAGTCTGTTATTTGTCAATTTTTGCTTTTGTCCTACCTTGCTATACTGTTACCTAGCTATGGTTACCCCTATTTTTTACTTTGACTTTGCCACTTTTTTTAAAACAGTTTACTTAAGTATCCCTTTACTGTGTTTCAGTTTTGATTTTACTCTTGGTCTGGATTTGGTTTTGTTATTTATTTATTTATTTATTTAATTTCTTTTGAGACAGAGTCTCACTCTTGTTGCCCTGGCTAGAGTACAATAATGGTGTTATAGCTCACTGCTACCTGCTATCTTCTAGGGTCAAGCAATTCCTTTGCCTCAGCCTCCTGAGTAACTGGCTATAGGCATGCACTAAGACACACACCAGGCAAACATTTCTATTTTTTTGTAGAGAACAGGGAGTTCTGGCTCTTACTTATGCTGGTTCTCCTGCCTTGACCTTCCAAAGTACTAGCTAGTATTACAGGTTTGAGCCACTGCATCCAGTGTTGGTTCTCCTTTTTAGCTTGTGATTATATTGAAGTTTTTACTAGTATTTCCTCATCCCTTGTGCTACTCATAAATTTTTCTGTATTTTTCTTGGAAGATTTTTATTATCATTATATGATTCATTTTTTTCTCATATAATTGAAATCTCTTTTTTGTCATATACTAAATTCTCATATATTTGAACATCTATTTCTGGGTTTTCTTATCCACTGTTTATTTCTATTTGTATATATCTAATCTAGCACTAATTTTTTTAATTATAGGTGACTTTAATATTTAATAAGGCAAGCAAATTCCTTATGAATTCAGTTTTCTAGTATTAATATCTTATGTAGATTATTTGTGTCTAGGCAGTAGCCCCTCTCTGTTTTTTAAAACAATTCTTTCTGTTCTGTTAGAACAACTTGAATAAATGAGGAATAATTTATTAGGTTATTAAGTAAGAAATGTCCAGGTTCCGTAAGTACTAGGTTTGACATTTAATATCTCTGACATTTCACTTTGACACTTATTGTTTTTGGTTTATTGAGAAAGTGTGTCCTTATTCCTTCAAATGCATGTTTTGCCTCGTGATTATGTTTCAAATTTTTTTTAGAGCAATTTTTGTGAAACCATGGATATGTCAAAATTTGTGTTTTTTTGAATATGAGCTCTCATGGAACTAGTGAAGGGCATACAGCTCAAAATATCAATGAAATGTTTGGGAAGGATGTGGCTCAAGAATGCACAGTATGCCAGTAGTTTGAAGAAGTTCCATTCTGCTAATTTTAATCTTCAAAATGAGAAGATTAAAACTAGTGAAAGGCATACAGCTCAAAATATCAATGAAATGTTTGGGAAGGATGTGACTCAAGAATGCACAGTATGCCAGTATTTTGAAGAAGTTCCATTCTGCTAATTTTAATCTTCAAAATGAGACATGTGGGAGACTTGAGGCCAACATAGACATTGATGAGCTGAAAGTATAGTGAAAGCAAATCCATTTCAACTCACACATGAATTTTGACATTACTATTCCAACAATATTGGACTATTTGAAACAAATCAACAAGGTAAAAGAAGCTGGATAGATGTGTTCCTCATAAAGTAAATGAGCATCAGAAGAGAAACTGTCTCAAAGCTTGCCTTTCTCTATGCCGTGTCATGAAAAATATATGCTTTTTGATAATCACAAGCATTCAGCACAGTGGTTGAATAAAGATGAAGTGCCAAAACACAGTCTAAAGCCAATTGTTCACCAAAAAAAGCTAATAGTGTCTGTTTAATGGTCTAGTGCTAATATTATCCATTACAGCAGTAATTTTCAGCTAGTATGCTGCCCACTAGTCTGCTGTGAGGATCTTAGGTGTGCCATGAAAATTTTTAAAGATCATTCATTAAATTATGTAAGAAGTTCAGAATACACTAAATATATTCTTTTTTTAAACTCTTTTTTTTTTTTTTTTTTGATCAGTAGAATTTAAGTGTGCCATGGAAGTTTAACTATAGGTTCAAGTGTGACATGAGGTTAAAAAAAAAGTTTGAAAGACACTGCACTGCAACTTCATGAAACCTGGTTAGTTGATTATAGGAGATATCTACTGCACCCATTTGGATGAAATGATAAGGATGTTTATAAGTAAGCAGTAAGATTGGTCAGTAGAGACAGGCAAAACCTCTTTCTTGCAAGACAAAGAACACTGCTCAAACTACAGAAGCTGAACTTGAAAATTACCTCTTATCCATTGTATTTACCAGACCTTACCAAATGACTACCCCTTCTTCCAGGGAAAAATATTCAGTTCTCAACAAGCTGTGGAAAATTGCCTGTCATGATTTCATGACCTCTTGGTCTCCAGACTTACTTGCTCCTGGTGTTCACAAATTACTGTTACGATGTCAAAATTGGCCAGGTGTGGTGACTCACGCCTGTAATCCTAGTGTTCTGGGAGGCTGAAGCAGATGGATTGCCTGAGCTCACAGGTCCAAGACCAGGATAGCCAGAGTGAGATCTTGTCTCTAAAAAAAAAAAAAAAAAATAGCTGGGCATTGAGGCGTGTGCCTGTAGTCCCAGCTACTCTGGAGGTAGAAGCAGTAGAATCGTTTGAGCCTAAGAGTTTAAGATTGCTGGGCTGTGAGGCCATGGCACCCTACCAAGGGTGATAAAGTGAGACCCTGTCTCCCCCCACCCCCAAAAATGTCAAAACTGTGTCAATAGTCCAGGCACATACTTTGATTATGTTGCTGCTTTTTTTGAGGTGGACTTTTCATATTTAATGACCTAATATTTACAGCGAGCTAGAGCACAGCTAAAAACCTGATAGGACCTAACACTTTCTGAAGATAGAAGTTTTGGATTATAATTTCAGTTTCTTTGGTAATTATTGATCTCTTCTAATGTTCTATCCTAATTTTTATTTTTCTAGAAATTATCCTTTTCATTAGAGCAGTAGTTCTCAACCTGTGGTTTACAACCCAGAGGAACTGGCTGCAGCATTAGAGTTTTCTAATCACTTAGCATGGTGTTTAAAATCGTAACAGCTATCTTTATCTTTATCTTTATTATAGTTTTGTGTGTGTAAGAGAGAGTAACTTCAGTTTATTTTTGATACTGTCTTTGTTACCTTTTTGGTTACTTTTTGTTCTTTATTTTGTTTCTAGAGTGCTTAATTCACTGGTTTACAGACATCCTCTTTGTCGTAAGTTGTTTTGACACACAGGGTTTTTTCATCATCATTTGACTCTAATTACCTTGTTTTCTTTCCCTCCACTGGATCTCTTTATTCAAAGGTTATTAAGCAGTATGGTTTTCCATTTGTAGATATGGGAGTTCTTTTTAATACACTTTATTAGGGCAGTGTTAAACATATAGCAAAATTAGTTGGCAAGTACAGAGTTCTTAAACACTCCTCTCTCCACATAACTTTAAGTTTCCCCCACTATAAACATCTCACACCAGATCAGTACATGGGTTACATCTAATGACTATACACATCGTTATCACCCAATGTTCAATTTTCAGTAAGGTTCTCTTTTGGTGTACATTTCGTGTATTTTGACAGATATATAATGAACATGTATATATCCACCATTCTGGTATCATGCAGAGTCGTTTCATTGCCCTAAACATTCTTGCCTCTTCTTCCTCCACCCTTGGCAATCACTAATCATTTTACTGTCCATAGTTCTTTTTCAGAATTTCACATAGTTGGAATCATAAGAGTGTAGCCTTTTCAGATAGGCGGCTTTACCTTAGTAATGTGTGTTTAAGGTTCTTGTATTGTCTTTTCGTGGCTTGATAGCTCATTTCTTTTAGCACTTAATGATATTCCATTGTCTGAATGTACTACATTTTGGTATTTACATACCAAAGGGCATTTTGGTTGCTGCCAAGATTTGACAGTTATGAATAAGCAGGTTTTTGTGTGGATGTAAGTTTTCATCTTACTTGGGTAAATACCACAGAGCATGATTACTGTTTTGTATGAGTGTGTTTGGTTTTGGAGGAAACTGCCAAACTGTCTTCCAGAGTGGCCATACCATTCTTAATTGCTAACAGCAGTCAACAAGGGTTCCTGTTGTATTGCACCACATCCTTACTAGCATTTGGTGTTATCATTCTTCTGAGTTTTTTGCCACTTCAATGCTCGTATAGTGGCACCTTGTATAATGTGCAGTTCCCTAATTATGTGTAATGTACACATACATTTGCCATATGTATGTCTTCAATTAAGGGTTTCTTCAGATCTTTTGCCTAATTTTATTTTCCATTGGGTTTTTCTTATTGTTGAGTTTTAAGAGTTCTTTATTTATTTTGGATAACAGTTTATCAGGTAGGTCTTTTACAAATATTTTCTCCCAATCTGTGTCTTATATTCTCATTCTGTTGATAGTGTCTTGCAGAGTAGAAATTTTTTTACTTTAATAAATTGTTATTTTTTACTTTAATAAATTAACTGTTATTTCAGCCTATCAATTATTTCTTCCATGGATTGTATATTTGGGGAACTTATTTTTTATAAGCTATACTTTTCCATTGTGATCAGAAAGAATAGTCTGTAAGACTTTTTGCAGTTTAATAAAGTTTGATTTATATTCTTGTTTAAGGCTAATTTTTACAAATATTCTATGTACTATTTAAAACTATTTTGCTGTTTATCTTGGCTTATCGTTCATTTGCTTGAACCTACCTAAGAAGGTGATATTTTAAGATATTTAAATAGAAAAGGTAAGTTATTTGTTTCTCCCTATGTTTTTCTGTTGCTTTCATATATTTCAAGGTAAATTACCATATACATGTCATTCCAGGCAAAGTTTCGATCTATTACATTTTATCAGTATCCAGTATCCCTCTTTTTTTCTTTTCTTTCTCATTTTCTTTCTTTTTTTTTTTTTTTTTGAGACAGTTTCACTCTGTCACCCTCAGTAGAGTGCTGTGGCATCACAGCTCACAGCAACCTCCAACTCTTGGGCTTAAGCAATCCTTGCCTCAGCCTCCCAAGTAGCTGGGACTACAGGTGCCTGCCATAACACCTGACTATTCCTTTTTTAGAGATAGGGGTCTCACTTTTGCTTAGGCTGGTCTTGAACTCCTGAGCTCAAGCAGTCCGCCTGCTTCGGCCTCCCGGAGTGCTAGGATTATAGGCAAGAGCCACTGCGCCCAGCTCTTTCTCTATCTCTCTTTTTTTTTTAATTATAGTTTCTGCTTTAAATTACGTTTAGATGGAAAAGGTATCTTGGCTATTTTTGATTCTGTTTACCTTGTAAATATTTGTTAATTGTGAATAGGCTGTGTTTCACATTATTTATTTTGAGTAAATTATTGCCTATTCAAATAGTTTATAACCATCTATATTGCCAGATTTTCTTGTTAATTTAGAATAGCTTTTTTATTATAACCAAGTTTCACTCATATTGTATATGTATAAAAATAGCAATAAAAGCAAGAGAAGTATTTATTCCCCCAAAGTTATGCCAGTTGTTTCATTTTATTGCCTTTGGTGTATTTGCTGGAATTTTAGTGACTGCATGGGCATGTTTTGTTTATGATTTTTTTTTCTTTGACATCGCTGCTCTTTGCAACCCTTGAACTCCCAGGATCAAGTAGTCTTGCTTTAGTCTCCCAGCTAGCTTGGTCTAGCTAGGTCTACAAGAGCAAATCACGTTGTGCACAGCTAATTTTTTTTAAAACTTAACTGTACAGATGATATCTTGCTGTGTTGCTTTGGGTGATAAAGCAATCCTTCCTCAGTCTCCCAAAATACTGGGATTAATAAGGCATGAGCTGCTGTGACTGGCTTATTCATGATACTAATGGAAGTGGCTTTAGAATGTTATTTGTTAGTTTTGATAAATTGCCTTTTTCATTTTTTTTATTTGTTTTTGTTTTTATCTATTTGGGATACTTGTGAACACAGTTTTCAGGATATGATTTGATCATAACAAGTGTAACAGTCTGGTTTTATGTTATTTTTCCTCATCTGATTTTTGATGGAAATAATTTTTTTTTTAAGAGACAGAGTTTTCGTACTTTGTTGCCCTTGGTAGAGTGCTGTGCTTTCATCGCTCACAGCAACCTCAAATTCTTGGGCTCAAGTGATTCTCTTGCCTCAGCCTCCTGAGTATCTGGGACTATAGGCACCCGCCACAACCTCTGGCTATTTTTTAGAGAAAGAGTCTAGCTCTGGCTCAGACTAGTCTCGAACATTGAGCTCAGGCACTCCACCTGCCTTGGCCTCCCAGAGTGCTAGCATTTACAGGTGGGAGCCACTGTGCCCAGCTGATGGAAATAATTGCTTTTGAAATTTCCCACTATCAAACCACTCTTGTACTTGTACTTCTACAATCAATTCTGCTTTGTCAAAGTGTATACACTGTAAAATTTTCTTTGGTAATATATATTTAAATTTATTGTTACATTTAACTTCATGTTGCCTTCCTTTTTTTGGTACCTTTTCTATTGGATCTTTTTAATTAATGGAGAGCTTTTCATCTTTTTTCATGATCTGAAATAATACAACATTACAAGTCTCAGTTCTTAAAAGGTTATGTAATATTCTGCTATAAAAACCGTCTGTTTGGATATGTTTCAGTTGTTTCTACAGTAGCTGGAGTATCCAAGAGTGATATACTTCTACTGAAGTGAATTTTGGTACTCAACTTGAAATCATTTCCTCTAAGTTGGGAAATTGGTTCTAAATCTAAGTGTGTGATGTATTCCTCAATTCTAATCTTACTTTTCTACTTTTTTGCTTTTTTTAAATTTTTGTTATTTAGGGTAGTGAGGAAATTATTTAGTGTGTGGATTTAGGCTTTTTTTTCTTTCAGCTTCATGAAATTCAGCTTAGACATTGTATAAACATGTTGTGTCACATACCCAAATTACATATACAGAGTTGAGTTTGAGGGTATTGACTTTGTTCGCAATCCTTTTTCTGTTATTGCCTGCTCTTTCCTAGCTTTTTCTGAATTTAAAAAGTATACTAACATTCTTAGTATAATTATATATGTGTGGGTTTTTTTATTTCATATGCCCAGTTTTCTTTGCATTTCAAATAGCTTTTTTTCTGTATATGTTTTTGCCACTACATCATTTGGTATGATTTCTTGATCTTTTTATTTAACTCAGCATTCTTAGATATTTTCCATTATATTGCAAATGGGATATATACATCAATAGTATGAATGGGCTATATGGATCTGTTTTCCTATGGGTAGGTATTCACTCGATTGTAATTTTTCATCATTACTGGTAATCTGGTAGGGAACATCTTTGTTCATTACATGTTTGAAATAGTATCAGTGGGTTTTTTTCAGGTAAAATTTCAAGATCAAGCGATAATATTTGCATTATTAACATTGATATGTACTTCTCAACTGCCTTTCAAAGAATTTATACTAATTTCATTTCCAGCAGTAGCATTAAGAGAATATCCCTTTTTTCACACTGTTGCAACATTGTATAAGTCTTTATCATTCATCTAATGAGCTAAAAGTCACAATTAGTGTATGCTTCCTTGATTTACTAATGAAGTTGAACATCTGAATTGTATTCTTTTTATAGCTGTGTTGTTTTATTAGTTTATTTTATATTGATCATGGCAGATTTTTGTATGTTAAGTATAATTTTTTTTGTCCCTTATTTTGCAAATATGCTCCCGTTTATCTTTTGTTTAAAAATTTTTTTTTTTTTTTGCGTACCTGCAACTACCATTTCAGGTCTGATTTATATTATTAGTGCAATAACTCGTAGTAACAAGATAGTTGTGGTCTTCAGAGGCAGATATGATTAGTTGTTCTAGAACCTGAGTCCTTGCTGAGCAAGTTACTAATCCTTGCAAAGGTTTTCTTAATCTATAGAATGGAGAGAGTGGTATATACTTTCTTTATAATATAGTTTGTGAGGCTCAGATCAAGTAGTAGGTAGTGAATACTATATTGATTACTATTTCATTTATTAGCTTGTATACCTCTCTCCCTCCCATTATGTTGCCCATACACTGTTCCTTCTTTTTCATTTCATTATCTCATAAATTCCTGTGAACTTCCTCTTTCCTTGATACACCTTTTAGCACATATGATTTGAGAAGTGTAGGTATATAGTAGGACCTCCATAGATAACTGTCTCCTTATGTTGACCACCTCCTTAAGTTGAGCTCATTTTCATAGACTGGACATGCACCACACGTACACGTCAGTATAGTAGGCCTATTTCCTTATGTTGACCACCTCTGTATGTTAACCAGTTTGTTACAGTCCCTTTTGAGATGCTACTGAGTACATACATTTTTTTGAGGATAAGAACAACATTATCTTAACATCATTTGTTAAATAAAGCATTATTCATATAAATGAAGTTTATATATTTCTAATTGCATCACCTTTTGATGAAAAAATGTTAACGTAGGTAATAACAGAAAGCCAAATATTTTTTAACACCTATTTAATTTTTGCTTCAGAGATAGCATAGTTCTCCAGTATTAGGTGTTAGAACAAGTTAAAGAATTTAAACACACCTTAGAATTGTCTAATTATCCTGCTACATTATGTAGAAATCTATTCTGTAAGTAGTCATTTCAGATAACTTAGGAAATCTCACTATAGGAAAGACCCATCACTTTATTACCAGACAGCTCAAATTTTATGGAGTTATTTCTTTGAATAATTCTAGTGGTTATGTATAATTCCTTGACATTAATACTAGTTCTATTTTCAGAGTTACAGAAAATAAGATCTTATTGCTTCTACTTAATTATTAAAATTACATCAATATGTATTCCAGTTACATTTTCTTATCTTTCCATCCCTGAATTTTGCAAATATTCCTTAAATAAGCTAATTTCATTTCAGCTTTTTACATCTGGAATTGGAATGTATCCTAATCCATAGTGTCTTATGACCTCCATTGGTCCAGGTGATAGATGTGGCTTAGTTATGAGTGAACAAAAGTACCAACATCAAAAGAATGAATGTCAGTGGTTTGTAAGAAAATCCTAAAAGTGATGGTACAGCACTGTCTTATCAGCTAGTAATAAATGATTATAGCAAAAAAAAAAAAAAAGAAAAAGAAAAAATCAGTAAATCACATTTGTTTGGCCACATTCCCAAAGCAGAAATAAAAAGTAGTTCAGCTCTTACTCATTAAAGTTGATAAGGAAAAAAGAAAGTTAGATGAGCTTAGATAAGTATAAAAGAAGGTTAAGAACCAGTCTCAGTGTTTTTCGCTTATTTTATGATATTTTTAAGGAACTATATTACCAAATTCTTAATGTCACAGATGGTATATTATTTGGAATATTATGGACATTGGCAACACTGATACAAAAATTGGCCTCAATGTGAAGTTTAAGGACTATCTTAACTGTTTTCCTTTTTGTGTATGAACAGAAGTTATATGACAAAATCACTAAGAATAAATCTTTCCAATGACTTTGAAGTTAAATAATGTTATAGCCTAAGTTTGAAGAAATGTGGCGTAGATTGTCTTTGTATAAATCTCCTTTAAGCATGGTTAAGTTCATCATCTGAAAAATCTGGTGCTACGAATTAGATTCACTACCTTAGATATCATCCAATAATAGCCTTTATTTGAAGCACATCTATTGATGCCTCAGGTTTCTTTAGCAACTTTTAGGAGGTTCTTAGTATGGTCTCTTGAACCTTTGATTAAGAGTGGATTTGTATTCTCTGTCAAGCTAGTTTCACTCAAATAAAATTTTTATCTCATCTATCTTATTTTGAGACATTTATCCCTTTTAAATTTTATCTTGTTGATAGTTAAATTCTGATTGTCACCCCAAAACCGTCTCTTCCAGTTTTGACAGCTGTGTCTTTATAGCACATCATTTTAGAACTTTGTCCAATTTGATGTGACTATTCTTTGTACTAAAGTAGATGAACACATAATCAGTTCTTCTGTATTAGTACTTAGTTCGTTTAGTTTTTCATCTACTAGGCATACATTTATATTTTGAAAGATTGTCTTATGTACCTGAGGTATAGAGTTACTTAGTAGAGTAGTCATATTGTAATTCAGAGAGAAATCCCAAAACCTAAATTGATCCATACTGCTTTTAAAGTACTTTTAAAATATTCTGTTTTTATTTTATTTAATCTGTTTACCTACTTGTGTGGATAAATTATTCTAGGTGATTAAACTGTCAAAATATCTCATTTTATATTTTAATTGATTTTTTTTTACATAACATGTATATATTGATTAAAAGCTATATTAATACTCTCTCTAGGACCTTGTTATATTTATATCTTTTTGTTACTTTTATTCTTCAGAAATCAATGTGGACTGAACATAAATCACCTGATGGGAGGACTTACTACTATAATACCGAAACAAAGCAGTCTACTTGGGAGAAACCAGATGACCTTAAAACACCTGCAGAGGTAAAAGTTTGAGGACTGGATATCAGGGACTGTCAAGTAGATTTGTGTATATTTTATTGTGTTGGCAAATTTTACTATTCAAAATATACTAATATGCACTCTGGGAGGCCAAGGCAGGTGGATTGCTTGAGCTTAGGAGTTCAAGACCAGCCTGAGCAAGAGCAAAAACCCTGTCTCTAAAAATAGCTGGGTGGTGTCGTGGATTACCTGTAGTCATAGCTACTTGGGAGGCTGAGGCAAGAGGATCACTGGAGCACAAGAATTTTAAGTTGCTGTGAACTATGATTCCATGGCATTCTACCATGGGTGACAGATTAGAGACTCTGTCTGAAAAGAAAATTTAAAAAATAACAAAATATACAGATAGGGAGGTAAGAGTTAAAGTTGAAGTCATAAACTGAGTTAAGCAATATTGCATGTGGTTGAATTAGAAATTCTAGGTGAGAATTGATATGCACAGCAGTGCTTGGGAGAAAGGATTGGTAGCTGTATTTTTTTATTTATCCCAGTACTTTATAGTCAATGATACTTATCAAGTATATATTTTGGTCCCAAACTGACTCAAGTTTTCAATCGCTTTCTTAACATTATCCTTGCAGGTTTTATATGGTAGATTTTAAGTATATCATACCTACATTTTTTCCTTATATAAGTTAATTCATATCAAGTTGTTACAAACTATCATAAACTGAAATTTAAGCATGAATAAACCAAATTTTGCTTTTTCCAAATTTTATGTTTTTCCTATTTGTATTAGTATTGGATAAATCTGCTTTGTTAAATATGATGGTTTTCTTTGTTGAGTATGGTGTGGTTTTTTTTTTAACCTGTGTCAGGATATAAATGGTAAGAGTACATAGAATCTGAAATTCAGATAGAACTGATTTTGAGTTCTGTCCTATTACCTTAAACAAGTTATTTTCTCTTTTCAGGTAGTCTATATATTTGTAATAATGGTATACATTTTGTAGTGTCATAAAGATTAAATACTATGTTCAAACAACATCACAAGTATTCAATAATTGATAGCTTAGATTATTACTGTCATCTCCCAAGTTTTAGAATTATATAGTTTGATATATTTAATAAAAACATCTACATGAATGATCTGTTATGCTAAATATATTACTATTGACTAAAAGCTTTTTTCTCTTTAGCAACTCTTGTCTAAATGCCCTTGGAAGGAGTACAAATCTGATTCTGGAAAGCCTTACTATTATAATTCTCAAACAAAAGAATCCCGCTGGGCCAAACCTAAAGAACTTGAGGATCTTGAAGGTAAAACAAGAAAAAAATATTTTTTAATGTAAGTTTTTGCATATATATATGGTTGACTTTGAGATAATTCCTCCTGAATAGGATTGTTCAAAGGCTTTTTTTTTTTTAATTAAATGATTAGAACATTTTAAATGGTATAACAGTTTTATGGGCTCTTATTTTCTTGTTGCTCTAGATCTCAGTTCTATAGATTTTAAATAGATTTTTATTTGATTTGATTCCACTGAAACTAGGATACCAGAATACCATTGTTGCTGGAAGTCTTATTACAAAATCAAACCTGCATGGTGAGCTGCTTTGATAATTCATTTTCTGTCATACTTAACATTTTTAGAATATGTCACTAATGTTCACTAACCATGAGTGGATAAATCTGCAGTGAAAAATCTCTAAAGAATTTCTTTCACTTAAGGGTTATATTATAAATGAGCTTGTAGCTTTTAAAGTTGTGATTTGAATTTTTAAAAATCATCATCTGAAAATTGAATAAGGACTTCACTTACAAAATTTCTAAATACCACTGTGAGTGTTCGTGCATTATATGGAACATTTGTTTTAACTCACTTCACAGTGGTGGATAGTAGACAACCTTGAATCTTGTATCAGTTTACGTTTTGTTAGTATATTGCCAAACTATATACATTTAATGCTGATTTTGTTTTGCATAACATTGCAAATAGCCTTATCTGTTTTGAAAGAATTCAGATAATCAAAATATCATGCCTCACTTATAAAGGGAAAAATTTTCAGCATCTTTAACTATTCAGAGTACTCCTGAAAATCTGGAAATACTTATTACCTTACATAAAACTCAGGGCTTAAAAAAACAGAAATAATGAGTAAGAATTAAAAATTTAGTTCTTTTACTCTCACTTCGAACAAGATCTAATGTCATAATTTATACCAGATTAGAAGCAGCAGATTATAGGAGAATGGAGCTAATAAAGTAGATAGCAATGAGGAGTGACAGCTAGCAGGAAAGAGAGAATAAAAAATACTATTAAGTTCATTTATCTTTGTTGTGTCACCTCGTTTTGAAAAAATAAGTTAATTCATATTAGTGATGATGATTCCTTATGTTTTATCGGCCATCCTAAACATTTTCCTAAAGGGGTAAGCTTGTATTATTACTCATGGAGCACTTCATTCCCTAGTGATGCTGAATAAAAAATATTTTATTTCTTTATCCTCAAAGAAAAATGCACTTAAACTGGAATAAAAACTGAAATATTGATTGCACATCTTTAAAGTTCAATTTAAATGATCTATACTAGCATTGGCTAATAATATTGTAGATAGGTAGATTCCAGTTTATTCATTTATGAAGTATCAAGCTCATTTCTGATATAACCCTACTGCAAATAGTTGGTGTGCGTTACTATCTATCTACTTGTCAATGCTAGTATATATGTGCTGGAATTTCATAGTAAGTTTCCATTTGAATTTAATATCTTTAAAAACATATCAAACTAGTCTCATCCATGGGAAACTTACTATTCCAGAATTATGCAGATACTTTCAGGGAGTTGTTGCAGTAGTCAGCAGCAGTGGCCTTTGGGAAAGGAGCAGCATGGGATAAGCTTTTCTAATAACTGCTCTCTTTTAAATTTGTTTTCATTTTTAATTACTGCCCTGGAACTTTGGAGCAAGCATTTGCTCTGTAAAAGTGGTTTTGAATTCTTTATTTTTTTAGGATGGTAAATTAAATCCTATTGTATGATCCTTTTCTCTATCTCCTTTAAAATTTTTTTCATGGTGAACTCTTGTAGTAGATGACTTTTCTTTTTTCTCTTAATAGCAATGATCAAAGCCGAAGAAAGCAGGTAAGCAGTTTTGGAGATCAGTATGTATATACAAATTTGCTTTCTCCTTTCACATTCTTATGTTTGTTCAGTTTTCTTTGCAAAATACTTATTTTAACATGTTAGGCCTGATACTTCTTTGCCAGATTTTGTTGAAAAGAAGTTAGGGATATTTACTCAAAAAGGTGCTTCACAACTAGACAGTAGTTATTTGAATTTGGACTATATCCTTTGCAGATGACTGTATTATAGAAAAGTTCAAAATTTGGTTTGAGTTGATTTGTAAATGGATGAAATTTGTATATGTATCTTTTTCTTTACATAGTTTCCTTTTAATGGATGAAATGGAGAAAATTTCAAGTTCTTACAGAAATCTTTTATGTAGGTCAAATTTAATGAAATAATATAATCTGATAAGTTGGGCATTTTGTAAATGAGAACAGTTCCTGGACTTTGGAAATGCAGACTATGAATGCTTTTAATACATTACTGCACATGTTAATTAAGTCAAAGCCATACAGTTTCATTTTGTGATTTTAATTTTTTTGAATGGCTTAATCATTTGGCATCCATGGCTTTTTTCCACTTCAGTTCTTTCTTTTGTTTATTTGGTTTTGAATAATTTTAAAATTTGTTTAATTTAGCTTTGTGATTACAATAATGAAATGACCAGTTTTCTCTCTTTTTTTAATGTATAGTAAGCAAGAAGAGTGCACAACAACAGCAGCCCCAGTTCCTACAACAGAGATTCCGACCACCATGAGCACCATGGCTGCTGCAGAAGCAGCAGCTGCTGTTGTGGCTGCTGCAGCCGCTGCAGCGGCAGCTGCTGCTGCAGCCAATGCCAGTGCTTCTACTTCTGCTTCTAACACTGTCAGTGGAAGTGTTCCAGTTGTTCCTGAACCCGAAGTTACTTCCATTGTTGCTACTGTTGTAGATAATGAAAATACAGTAACTATTTCAACTGAGGAACAAGCACAACTTACTAGTACCCCGGCTATTCAGGATCAGAGTATTGAAGTATCTAGTAATACTGGAGAAGAAACATCTAAACAGGAAACTGTAGCTGAGTAAGTTTAAAGACTTGTCTTCTGACAGTCAATACCAGATTTCATTTTAAAAGAAATTGCCAGTTTAGTTAGTGACTATTAAGTGTTTAAATAGATATAAGTTTTTGAGAATCAAAACATAAACCTGTAGACAATTGATCAGTTTTGAGGCTGAGTTTTAGAGGTTAGAGGGTGGGTCATGTAATCAAACCTTTGCAAAATTAGTGTACTAAATCTTATAAAAGTAGAACTGAGGATAGGGTATGGCACAAATTTTAAAAAGAGTGCAAAAAAACCTTAGGAAGGAAGATACATTTAAATATCTTTTAATTAGATATCATTTAGATATCTTTAATCAGTCAAAATCAGTGCAGAAAAATTCCATGATTAACAAACTATCAATATTTTAACTGAAGTATCAGTTTTAATGATTTCTTTTGCCTCAGTCTGCCCTGTCACAGCACCGCAAGCAGGTGCTATCTACTTTTCTTTTCAGATAGTCTTACTATGTCACCCTGGGTACAGTGCCATGGCGTCATAGCTTACAGCAACCTCAAACTCTTGGGCTTAAGCAGTTCTCTTACCTCAACCTCCTGGATATCTAGGATTACAAGCGCCCTCCCCACCTCATGCCTGGCTAGTTTTTTCTGTTTTTGGTAGAGAGAGGGTCTCATTCTTCTCAGGCTGGTCTTGAACTTCTGAGTTCAGGCGATCCACCCACCTAAGCCTCCCAGAGTGCAAAGATTATAGGTGTGAGCCACTATACCTGGCTGGGTACTGTATAATTAGATGTTGAACAAACAGACTATGGAAGTTGTAGCCCTGTTAACAAGACCACTAAAATTCTTTTATTTCTTCTTTGGTTTTTTTTTTTATTTTTTGTTTGTTTTGTTTTCTACCTTTTGCAAATCAGTTTTTAAAAAAAAGGCTAGGTTGAAAAATGCATTAAAGATGAGAGAAGGTAATTTATAGAGAAGGAAATACAGTTATCCAAGAAGTACATCAGAAGACACTCAGTCATAAAGAAATACAAATTAAAATAGTATTGTTTTTCTACCATGTAAGCAAAAATCAAGTAGACAAAAAAATAAATAAAGATAAACACCAGAGTAAGAAAAAATGTTATAACTCATTTAGTTATCAATAAATTTGTACAGCTTTCTGATAAAGTAAAGCTATGTAAAGGTTTTACAGTTGGCATATATTTATGTATCCCATTGTCTAGTAATACTTCATATGGCTGTGCTTTATACAACTATAAAAAGCAAAGTCAAGCTAAATTTCTTGAATTTAAGCATGTTCTCAAGCTTTAAAAAGTATCAACCATAATCTCATGATCTAAACATGATCGTTCATCATGTTTAAGTATATTGCCTTCATCCCTCCAACCTTTTTTGACCGTTTGTTTCTCTTAAGTCAGTTTCCCAAAGTGAAAACTGTTACAATTTTTTCTGATATTTAGAAATTTAAAGTGTTCCTCCATTGGTAGACATTCAGGCTTTCTGAAAGTACGTTCTTTTGTATCTTTTCACACTTAATCTCTTTCTGCACAAAAATGTTTTTCATAATTTTAACAATAATCTGTTGTTTTCTGCTTTTTTCATTCTAGCATTTATTATGTATTAAGCTTTGATTTTCATTGCTACAATAGAAACCATTTGTAGCTTTTGGGTTTTTGCTGGGCTCTTTCCAGTACTTTTTGGCAATTTTAAATTGATTTCCCCATGAGGTTACTTGATTCATAGGCTATGAATATACCTGATACACCTGTACTTGGATTTTTGTTGTTTGTATTTACTGCAGTATCTCTTCCTCTATAAAAGAAAGCGTTTTGTTTTTTTTCCGCCCCCCGTACTACTTCATATAGGAAGAAATGTAAGGGTTGTACAGTTTTTTTATTTCAAAAAAAAACTCTGAACAAGTCAGTGATTTTTGGTTGTGTAAATTCTTTTTGTTTGAGATCATGTTTTAGCAAACTCTTTCATAATAAAATACCAGATAAGAAATTTTCTGTTTTATATGCCATACGGTGTTTGTATGGTAACTCAGTTCAGCTGGTAGCACAGAATTAGTCATGAACATAATACAGAAGAACCTCTGTAAGTTGACTGACCACCCAAGGGACTGTAGCAAACTGGTCAACATATGAAGGTGGTAAACATAAGGGAATTAGGCCTCTTGTACTATTAGATATATATGATGCATGTCTGGCCTTTGAAAATAAAATTTGAAGTGATGAGCTATGGAGGTTCTATTGTAAAGCACATGATCATGTATATATTCCAATAAAAGTACATTTATAAAACTAACAGCGAATTGGATTTGGCTAGTGGATCATAGTTTGCCAGTCCTGATTCAAATTCATTTCTATATCTGATTTATATTTACACACACTTGCCTAAATGCTAAGTTATTATGCCCCTGATAGGAAACCACTGAATGATTAATAAGCCATTTAAAAGTATGCAGCTATAGGCTAGTGGAGCTAGTGTTTTGGTGGAATTAAATGTTTGTTTTGGCATTTGTAGAATCTTAAAAACAGTTTATCTTAGAAAAACTATTACCTTTGTTTGTCTATTGATAAGTGTGTTTTTAGGGTTCATACAAGATTTTATTGCAAAATTACCAAATTTTAGCTCTATATCAAACATATAAATAATATAAGCATTGTTTCTAAATGAAGCAAACATTTATTTAAATTATGATAGCATGTTCAAATTTCTCTTTAGTTTTACTCCCAAAAAAGAAGAAGAAGAGAGTCAACCAGCAAAAAAGACATATACTTGGAATACAAAGGAGGAGGCAAAGCAGGCTTTTAAAGAATTGTTGAAAGAAAAGGTAATGTATGTTAACAGATTTTTTTAGTTCTCTTCACCCTTTGGTTTAAGATGAAGTACATATAGCACATTTTAATGTGACATATAATCATCACCTAAAACGTAAGTGAAGTTAGTCTTTATCAACAACTTTATGCCATACCATTATTGAAAATATAATCTCAAAAACTGTTGTATAACTGAAAATCAACTAAATGTATCTTGTTTTCTTAAAGAAAATTTTTATGAAACTTTCAACAAAAAAAAAAATTGTTGTGTACCAGGTACACAATACAGGATACACTAGTACATTTTTACCTAAATACTTAAGATCTTTTATTCATGATAATTACCTTTTTAAGTTAGGAGTGTAAGAAAAAAGCATTCATGTTCTGTTTAAATTTTAGTTACAGTTTTCAGTCTGTATAGATATATTACTGGTTTGCCTTCAATACAAAACTATTTTTAGAACTTTTTCAAACTCTTGCAAAGCAGAAGGGCTTAATGTTTGCAGTGAGTATAATACTCGGTTTCCTGTTATAACTATGTTCATTTTTTTGTTTAAATTGTTTTCAGCGAGTGCCGTCCAATGCTTCATGGGAACAAGCTATGAAAATGATCATTAATGATCCACGATACAGGTAATACTTCAACTTTTTACTCACTATTCACTTTGAACATAGCAAACTTATCATATTTAAAATTGTTGGAAATGGTACAACTTTTCACCTCACAGACTTTTGTTGTATTGTTTACCAAATATTCCATTTTTGAAATTTTCTTCATTTATACACGAAAATAATTGTATTACTTTTTTCAAACCACTGACATTTAATTCTCCTGCACCTATTTATTCTATTGGTATTTTCTATTATTTAGTGCTTTAGCAAAGTTGAGTGAAAAAAAGCAGGCCTTTAATGCCTATAAAGTCCAGACAGAAAAAGAAGAAAAAGAAGAGGCAAGATCAAAATACAAAGAGGCTAAGGAGTCCTTTCAACGTTTTCTTGAAAATCATGAGAAAATGACTTCCACAACAAGATACAAGTAAGGTTTTTTACATTTACTGTATTGTTTCTGTCATACATTTTGCCAGGCACAGTAGTGGATCTAAAGTAGATGCTCATTAAATAAAGATAGATGATTATGAATGCGGTAGTTTCATAAGGTACGAGATAAATCAGTAGTTAAATGTGAAATTTAACTTACAGACTTGCTAAATTATACATTAAAAGAGGAGGAAAAAGTAGAAAAAGAGAAGATTTAATGACCAAGTTCATCTCCCTTTTAATAAAATTGTTGACTTTAAATATTAGTGACGGAATAGAATATGGGCTATTTTTATTAGGTAGGCATAGAATTTTGAAAAATTGCTTTATATAGCATTCTTAATTTTTGATTGCCTTATTTATAACTGTGGGTAATTTAATATTGTTTGCAATACAGTATTTTGCCTGTGTGCTTCTTTATTTCCCTCACTTTCCCAGAAAAAAACTACAATTTAGTTCTGTAGGCAATTTGCTAGTCTCTGTTGGTTTTCCAAGAAATAGTCAAGACTACAAAGCATTGCCCAATGGAAATTATTCCCCCATCACTAAGGAGGAGTAGAGACCGATACTATTTTATTTATTTCTTAAATATGCAAGAGTTTTCCTTGTGAATACAATTATGAACTTAAAGTATTCTTTTTATGGTTTTAAATTTCAATTGAGTTTTATACTAAAATTGCTTAAAATTGTTGTTGTGTATGTTTTTTAACAAATAGAAAAGCTGAGCAAATGTTTGGAGAGATGGAAGTCTGGAATGCAATATCAGAACGTGATCGTCTTGAAATCTATGAAGATGTTTTATTCTTTCTCTCAAAAAAAGAAAAGGTATTACTTGTTAATATAGATAATTTATAAATCAACAATTTTTATCATTCTGAACTTGTCCATTTTTATTGCTTAGGTTATCCAGTTTATAGTATAGCTTCTTATTTATTAGAAGTAAGGTTTAAATAGAATGGGTAGCTTCTACAGTAAGCTTTTTTATCTTTTTTCCTCTAGCATAATAAGTGCTAACATGGATGGAGTAGGTACTGATTTATCCACCTGTTACTTATCTTATGCCTGCTTTGAAATATAAGATAACTTTTTTCCAAAATGTTCAGGGTTTTTTTTTTTTTTTAATGCAATTAAGATTTCATTACAAGAAAGTACAATTGTTTTCACTAAACTGAACTTACAGAATAAGGTTCTAAAACACATTTTACTCATGTCTATTTCACTTATTAAATTTTGTATTATCCAGTCCTCAGGGAATGTAAGTATTGTCAAAAACTGGAATATGAGCTCGGTGCCTGTGGCTCAAGTGGCTAAGGCGCCAGCCACATAGACCTAAGGTGGTGGGTTCGAATCCACCCCAGGCCCGCCAAACAACAATGAGGGCTGCGACCAAAAAATAGCTGGGTGATGTGGCGGGTGCCTATGGTCCCAGCTACTTGGGAGGCTAGGGTAGGAGACTCACTTGAGCCCAGGAGTTGGAGGTTGCTGTGAGCTGTGATGCCATAGCACTCTACCCAGGGGGATAGCTTGAGGCTGTCTCAAAAAAAAAAAAAGCAAAACTGGAATATGGCTGAAGGTTGTTAAGGACCTTGGCATTTCTGTCTGCAGTAAATTTCGTTATAAATGGTATATGCATAGTGGTACATATAAGAGAGGTTCCAGGGGTGGGGGGTTAAAAACATGGTTTCCAAACTCTTTGGAAGAGGTAAAAAGAAAAAAAGAAAGTAAATACTAAGATAAATACTCAGGCAAGAGTATTGACAAAGTAAACAGTGTGACTATTAAAAGTAAATGAAATTTACTTAGAGATTTGAATTTACATTTGTGATCTACACTAATTGCAACTCAAGATATCTTAGTTTCTTTGAACTTCCAAGAATATTTTCATAATTTCCTATAGGAACAAGCAAAGCAGTTGCGAAAGAGAAATTGGGAAGCCCTGAAAAACATACTGGACAACATGGCTAATGTAACATACTCTACTACTTGGTCAGAAGCCCAGCAGTATCTGATGGATAATCCAACTTTTGCAGAAGATGAAGAGTTACAAAGTAAGAATAATAAATACATGAGAGAAACCGTTTTAAACAGTGTTCTCTAGCAGCAAAGAATTATTTTCATTTGTTACATGCAATCACTAACTGAATTATACACAGTTGTTTGTCCTTTTCTGGATAAGTATATTACTTATTTTCAAATGGGATTTTTCTTTTTAATTGAATTTTATGAGTTAGAACAAAATACTGTGTCAGAAATAAAATTTAGCTTTATTAGGTAACCCTTGAATAAGAGGTATGTAACTGGAAATTATGCTTAGCCCCTTATATGTAACGTGGTAAGAACAAAATTATTTCCTTATGTTCATGCCATCTTCTTGCAGTAGTTACTTTATAGATTTGCAAAAAGAAAAAAGTGTACTAGAATTTCATTAAGCTTTTCTAAGTATGCTTATTTTGACTTACCTAGTTCCTTTTTAAATTTATAGCTGTCTGGGCTGCCTGTGTGAAAAATTGTGCTTCAGTGGGTTTTTTGGTAGGGCCCAGAATTCTATGCTTTGAAAATTTTTATGTTGAGGTAATTATAATATTCCAAACTGGTTTTGTCATAACAATTTTATTTTCATTAATTTTGATATGCATGCCTTTTATTTCATTTCATGAATGGTTCAGGGCATCTTTTAATAAGGTATTAGTGACGTTTTCTTAAAACTTTCTATTTAGATAATTACGAGTCATACAAGAGTTTAAAAACAAGTGGTTTTAAAAGGTGAATTTAAAATTTTTAGGGAGTTAGTGCAATGTTTTATTCATTAATATTTGACATTTTAACTTTTAACTGAAAACACGTTAGACATGGACAAAGAAGATGCATTAATTTGCTTTGAAGAACACATACGGGCTTTAGAAAAGGAAGAAGAAGAAGAAAAACAGAAGAGTTTGCTGAGAGAAAGAAGACGACAGCGTAAAAATAGGGAATCTTTTCAGGTAACAAAGTGTCTTTTCTAGCTTAATGATGTTACTGAGCTTGAATAATATGAACTATGATCTAAACAATACTTTAATTACCCTATTTAGGAGCTGAGAGTCCATGTTCTGTAGTTGGCAGCTCATTTTTATCTTCAAGGGTTTCTTTTATTCTCTCAGTGCTAGTGAGAAGCATGGAGAAATGGGTATTTTGCATTTTATATCTCATAAGATTACCCATTTCAATAATTATTATAATACTAACAGGCACTTACTGATCACCTGCTGTTACACATTTTACATTTATAATCTCAATTTTTATGATGTTATAAGGGTAGGTACTATTTTGGGTAGTTCCCATTTGTAGGAATATATAGTGTCTCAGAAGCCAAGATGCATTTTTAAGATACAGCAGCAGCCCTCCAACCCCAGATGCACAGAATTAAGTGTTACCTGGGAAGTTATAGAAATGCAAATTCTCAAACCCAACACCAGACCTACTGAATTAAATTTTGGGGGTAAGGTCTAACAATCTGGGAAGAGGGGATTTTTTTTGTTGTTTAGTAATCCTTCAGATGATTCTTTCATAAACCCATGAAGTAGAGAAACCCCTTAAAGTAACAAAATACTAAGAATTTTTATAAAATGAGTGCTGAAGACTGTTGTTAAGCAAAAGCGTTGCCAAATAGTTGAAAGGTAGACAGGTATAGTCATACCTTTCTCTCAGATATTTAATAAGGTAAAGTTCAAGTAAGCTCAGGGCTAAGAGAAAGGCTGTCCTAGTAAGAGAAAACCAGTCAAGACAAGACAAAGAAAATGAAGAAAGAATTGAAAAGATAGGGGGTGTCTAATTAAAATCTTCAAAGGTCGAATTCAGGCATATATATCAATAAATTATATTGTGAATAATATATAAGGGTACAAAAAGAAAGAAGATGGGGGGAAATTGTCTCGAAGGCCATGGTACTCAACCCAGAAAGCTTTTGTTGATTGTCATTCTTTAGGGGGAAAATGTTACTGACATCTGGTGAATAGAGGCCAGATATGCTGTTAAACATCCTATAGATGGGCCAGACATAGTAGTTCACACCAGTAATTCCAGCACTTTGGGAGCCTAAGACAGGAGAATGATATGAGTACAGGAGTTGAAGATTAGCCTGGGCAATATAGCAAGAACCTCTGTCTCTACAAGAAAAATTAGAAAAACTTCTGGCATGTTCCTGAAGTCCCACCTACTTAGGAGGCTGGGGCAGGAGGATCACTAGAGCCCAGGCATTTGAAGCTTCCTGAGCTATGATCATGCCACTGTACTCCATCCTGGGTGACAGAGTAAAACCAAGAAAAAAAATCTATCCAGGTGTGGTAGCTTACATCTGTGATCCTAGCACTCTGGGAGGATAAGGCGGGAGGATTGCTTGAGTTCAGAAGCTTGAGACCAGCCAGAGCAAGAGAGAGACCCTGTCTCTATTTAAAAAAAAAAAAAAGAAAGAGAAAAATCAGCCGGCTTTGTGATACGGTGCCAGCTGTGGTATCAGCTATTCCAGAAGCTGAGACAGAAGGATCACTTGAGCCCAGGAGTTTGAGATTGCTGTGTCCTAGGATGGATACCATAGCACTGTACCCTAAGGCAGCAGAGGGAGACTGTCTCAAAAAAGAAAAAAATCCTACAACACAATGTATAGGACACACATTCCCCTTACCACCCCATTCCCCAGCAAAATAAAAGAACAAAAAAAGAATTAGGTCTCCTAAGATGTCATTGGTGTCAAGATTGAGAACCCCTCCTCCAAGGGTAGGAAAGATCAGGCACAGTCATCCTTTTTTTTTTTTTTTTTTTTTTTTTTTTTTGAGACAGAGCCTCAGGTTATCACCCTGGGTAGAGTGCTGTGGTATCACAGCTCACAGCAACCTCTAACTCTTGGGCTTAAGCAATTCTTTTGCCTCAGTCTCCCAAGTAGCTGGAACTACAGGTGCCCCCCAGAATGCTCAGCTATTTTTTTCTGTTTTGGTTATGGTCGCCTTTGTTGTTTGGCAGGCCCAGGTTGGATTTGAACCTGCCAGCTCTGGTGTATGTGGCTGGCGTCCTAGCTGCTGAGCTGCAGGCACTGAGCCAGGCACAGTCATCTTTGAAGCACTTTACTTCCAATAATATAAAAGTCAAGGCATTCCCCACCCACCCCAAAAGGAGACATGAATATACTTTCTTTTTTAACTTCATCATTTGAGATAGGTAATATCTAATATTTTGAGATAGCTTTTTACCTCTTTTTTTTGGTGTTTTATCTTGAGGGACAGGAAACCAAAGCCTAGAAAGATAATGTAGTATTTGAATGGTCCTTTTCTCTGAAGAACAAAATATTTTTTGCCTAAAGGCAGTTTTCATCTTCCTCAAATAATAAATATTCTTTGTACCTAAACATGTTTGATATAATATTGGTAAAAGAGTTACATACATTGCAACGTTTTTATGTGTTTTCGTGTATTCCTATTTCTAAAGTACTTAGGTAACTTTTCAAATATAATTGCTTCTCTCCCAGATATTTTTAGATGAATTACATGAACATGGGCAGCTACATTCTATGTCATCTTGGATGGAATTATATCCAACTATAAGTTCTGACATTAGATTCACCAATATGCTTGGTCAGCCTGGTGAGATTCTTTTCTTTCCTAACTTAATAGTTATGATAATAGTTGGAATGGGCCAAAGGGGAATGTGGTTGTGCTGGGGGGAGGGATACTTCATTTTATTTTTGTTTTATAAACAAAAAAGTAATTGCAGCTCTTTGGTTAGAGCTAGCTTTTGACTTCTTTAGTTTTTTCATTAGGATCAACTGCACTTGATCTTTTCAAGTTTTATGTTGAGGATCTTAAAGCACGGTATCATGATGAGAAGAAGATAATAAAGGATATTCTTAAGGTAAATAAGTATAGTTTTTTCTCTGTTAACATATCACATATTTTTAACAATGAGCACTGTATTTTTTTGTTTATGTGTTATTAATAGGATTTCTTTTTTAGGATAAAGGATTTGTTGTCGAAGTAAATACTACTTTTGAAGATTTTGTGGCAATAATCAGTTCAACTAAAAGATCAACTACATTAGATGCTGGAAATATCAAATTGGCTTTCAATAGTGTAAGTTATTTTTATTACTGTAACTAAATTAATGATACAGTTTTTAATTTATTCAGCTAAACATATTTTGTAAGGTATTGGAATAAGGGAATTTGAGTAGGATTTTATAGAATAGTAGGTAATCCTTCACACAAGGTAAAAGAAAGTCTATATACTATATTTAGGTAATAGACTATTACCCTTCCTTTGCTTGAATTAACTGATGTTGTAGATAAATTGGCCCATACCTTGCAAGTGATGTGAAAATACTTCTAAATTAGGAACAATAAATTATGTCAATTAACAGGAGTTAATTATACTGTTCTAACTGATTAGATATGATTTTCTAATAGTTACTAGAAAAGGCAGAAGCCCGTGAACGTGAAAGAGAAAAAGAAGAGGCTCGGAAGATGAAACGAAAAGAATCTGCATTTAAGAGTATGTTGAAACAAGCTGCTCCTCCAATAGAATTGGATGCTGTCTGGGAAGATGTATGTATACTTCTAAATTTTCTAATGAATTATCTTCTTACAGTTGAAAAATAAAAATATTTTTAATTTATTTCCATTTTATAGTCATTTTTTTAGAGTATATTTAATATATTTTGAATATATTAAAGTTACTAAATTGTGACTCTGCATTTGGGAATGTTTCTTAAAAACAGTTTCAGCTTTTGAAGGAAGAAAATAATACACTTTAAGGAAACTGGGTTATCACAGTTTTCACTTGCTGTGATAATTCCTATTAAGCACATTGGTATACTTTTCTTGGTATTCTAAATTTTTCAGATCCGGGAGAGATTTGTAAAAGAGCCAGCATTTGAGGACATAACTCTAGAATCTGAAAGAAAACGAATATTTAAAGATTTTATGCATGTTCTTGAGGTAATTTTACTATTCTCATAACTCATTGAAATATTACAAAACACATAAAATTATTTTTTAAATTGAAGAATTTACAATGATAAAACTATTTCTTGCTATCACTGCTTCTATACAAATGTAGTTACCTGGGATGGTTAGAGAATAGTTTTTTCCTATAAAAACTGCTTTAAAGGGCAGGCATGTTGGCTAATGCCAACCCTAAGAATGTGAAGATTCATGTGTGGAGACTTTTTGTTTTATAGTTTTAGAAAAGTTTTACAAATTCAGTGATTTGCCAGCCACATGAATTGAATAAATGATAAAGTAATTTACAGAGAATAGATTCCATCCCAGGCTGTTTGATTCATGATGGGTCAGTACTTTTTAACAAACATGCTATGCTTTCAGTTCTAAACTAGCTAAATACATTCTTTACAACAAGCCAAAAGTTCATACGTATTTCATATTGTAATATTGTAGTGTTTGTTGGTTGGTAATTGGATATAGCAGGTCACTTAAAACCATTATTTCTTTGGATTTATTGTTCTTGATTTTTATCAGTGTTAACAAAGGTTTTCTCTGTTAACATGTACTCACTTAGGCCTTGTTTTGTTTTATAACTGCCTTTAGATCTGGTCTTGTTGGCTTCTAGGTCTTTACTACTCCAAATGCAGTTCAGACCAGCAGCAGCTGCATTACCTAGGACCTTCTAAGGAATGCAGAACCTCAGGCCCCATCAGCAGAAATCTTGCATCAGAGTCTTCATTTTAATCAGGTTCCCAAGTAGTAGAATATACAAATAATTTTAGAAACTGTGCTCTAGGTAGTATGTCACCTATTTTCCCCCTATTCAAGAATCTCTACCAACATTGATTCAGATTTGTGCTTGGGGGTAAAGTAATGAGATGGTAAGTGGAACTAAAGGTGGTAGCATAGGAAAGGGCTACTCGTATTCAGATTTTGGGCCCCAGTATTGTGGCCATGCAGTTGATGTTTTGGTGCAAGGATCTTTTACTGGAGCACTTTCTCTTTCTCACAGTTATTTTTTTTAATAATAGAAATCCATAGAGATAAGATGTGGATGTTAACAGAGGACTTGTTTGAGTAAAAAGGACATGTTTGTTGGGGGAAAAGTAGATTTTGCATTTATTCCAAGGCCAAGCTTACTTATCTAACTTAAAGGATAGCTCTTAGGTTGTTTTTTCTATCAGACACTGACTAAAGCCAGATTCATCAGAATTTTGTTGACCTTTTCAAAGAACCAACTTTTTGTTTCGTTAATCTTCTGAATGATTCTTTTGTTCTTGATTTTATTTAGTTCTGATCTGATTTTTATTGTTTCTTTTCTTTTGCTGGGTCTGGATTAGATTTCTTTTCTTTTTCCAGCTACTTGAGATAAGTCATTAGATTATTGATTTGTGCTCTTTCTGGTTGCTGGATGTCAGCTTTAATGCAATAAATTTCCCTCTTAGGACTATCTTTGCAGTATCCAAGGTTTTGATATCTTGTGGCTTCATTGCCATTTATCTCCTCTTTGACCTAGCTATTGTTTAGCAATGGGCTGTTTAGAGTCTAATAAGACTTTGACTTTGTATTGGGTTGTGTGTTTCTGTTGGCATTGAATTTTACTTTTATTCCATTGTGGTTGATAAAGGGTATAATTTCTATTTTTTGTTGTTTTTTTTTCTTTTTTTGTTTTGTTTTTTGAGGCTTGATTTGTGTCCTAAGATGTGGTCAATCTTGGAGAATGATCCATGACCTGATGAGAATATATATTCAGTAGTAGGGTAAAATTGTTCTGTAGCTATCTATTACAGAAGATGTCTGTAGTCCATTGTTTCTTTAGTTTCTGCTTGGAGGATCTCTCCAGTCCTGTCATTGGGGTAGTGAAGTCCTTGGCTTTTATAGTGGTATTGGTTATCATATTGCTCAGACCAAATAGGGTTTGTTGTATAAATCTGAGAATGCTTATGTTAGGTGCGTGTATGTTTAGAGTTGAAGTGTCCTCTTGTTGTATTGTTCCCCTAACCAATATACAGTGTCCATCTTTATCTTTCTTTTGCTGTTTTACAAATACTTGTATCTGCAAAAAGATTGTAGTGCCTGCTTTCTTAGGTTTTTATTTGTCTGAAATATTGTTTCCAAACCTTTACTCTGAGTCTTGTTATGTTTTGGGAGGTGGGGGGGCGGGGTGTTAGATGTGTTTCTTGAAGACAGCAAATACTTTGTACTTTTTTATCCAGACAGTCTGTGCCCCTTCAGTGGAAAAGTCAAGCCATTTACATTTATTGAGTGAATTGATTAGTAGGGTGGCATTCTTTTCATCTTGTTTTATGGAGGGCTTTTGATTGTTTTATCACTTAGGCCATTGTGAAAGCCAGGCTTTATCCTTTAGTTTCTGGGTATCTTTACTTTGTTGATGGTCCATTGTGTTGGTCTATGTATAGTACAGGTTTTAGTATTTCCTGCTAGGCTGGTCTTGTAGTGGTAAATGTCCTTAATGTTTACTCGTTGGTAAAAATTTGATTTCTTCATCAAAGATGATACTTTGTTTTATAGGGTACAGACTTCTAGGCTGGTAGTTGTATTGTTTGAGAAGATTGAAGGTGGGAGTCCACTCTCTTCTGGCTTGCAGAGTTTCAGCTGGACCACTGCCACACCTTCCCACCCACACACACCTTGGGTTTGCCCTTGTACGTGAGCTGCTGCTTAACACCTGGCTGCTTATAGAGTATTTTGTTTCATTTTGACTTTGACTAGGTTAATTAGTGTGTCTAGGAGATGCTGTGTTTGAATTGAGTTGGCTCAGGATGTGATATCCTTTTAGTAGGTGAATTGTCGGAATCAATAGCAATATTAGAGCAATTTTGAGGTGTAATATCCTTAAAACTAAGGCTTCCATGCTATTGGGACTCTCTTCTTCTCTTTTGGGGATACCTATAATTGGTATGTTGGTATGCTTCCTGTAATCTTGTAATTCTTTAAGAGATTGCTCTGCTTTTACTCTCTTCTTTTCTGCCTCTTTAAATGACTGGGTTACCTTGAGAGCTTTGTCTTTGAGCTCTGAGATTCATTATTCTTTGTGGTATAATTTGTTACTGAAACTTTCTATTACATTTTGAAACTCTGACAATGAGTCCTTCACTTCCTTTAGCTCCTTTATGTTGTTCCTACTTGTGTGTAGGTCAGTGGTTCTCAACCTTCCTAATGCCGCAGCCCTTTAATATAGTTCCTATGGGTCGTGACCCACAGGTTGAGAACCACTGGTCTAGAGAATTGGAGACTTTGTCCTTTCGTTAAATTCTTTGATCAATTTTTGGATTTTCTTTGCTGGTTTTCCACTTTTTCTTCAATTCCCTTCATTGTCTTTGCCATCCATGATTCAAATCATGTTCATAATTTCTGTGTAAGTAGGATTTTCTTAGGTAGTTACATTGTCATCCCTTGTGGAAAATGATTGATGTAATTCTTCATATTGACAGTGATTTTTTTGTTGGTTCTTCCTGTGTGGTTTCTTCTACTTTGGATATCTTTTTATGTAGTGTTAAAGCAGCAAAAGGGAAAAAAGAAAAACTTCCTAGGACAGTGGGGGACACTCCAGTGTTAGAAAAAGCAGAGCCTCTTGGATATGAAGCTCCAAAGCTGGAAATTGATTTTCACATTTTGTGGCAGGTTGTCAAGGAGATCAGAGCTTGTTTTCCTATTCTGGGAGCAAACACGGTACAGGTGCCCCAGCAAGCAGTGCCTCAGGCCAGAGGCATACACCCAGCATCCAAGGGCACTGCAACCTAGCTATGGGAAACCATGTTACCTCTTATCACTAAAGCAGGGAACATGCTTCTATGATCCATATTCTCTGTAGGAATTGAAAAGTGCTCTATGATGGAGCAAGACTTCCCTAATCTGTCTGGTAGAGCTACAGACTCTGCACAACTACTCTGGACCCTCTTGGTCTTCAGCGAACTCAGGGTCTTCTTGGGCAACAGAGCCCTGTGCCCTAATATTTGATGGGCAGCTGGGTCACTTGCTCCCCAAACTCTACTTCCAGACCCACTAGATTCATCAGAAAAATCATACTTGAATGTCATTGTATTTAACTGTCATTAAAGCACTGTTCTATAGTTTATACTTCTCTAGAATCTATCAGTTGTCCCTACTAACCCACACCATTTTCATTTTTATAAAAATTGCTTTCTACAATAATACTTTAACACTGTTTTGCTCAGTTGTCTAAGTGGATGTAGGATGGGTAAAAAGGATCAGAGAAGAGAAAATTTTAAGTGATGATATTTTTTGCACAGTTTCAAGGGCCTAAATATAATTTTACTCTAAAAACTAATTTGTTTAGCTTTTAGAAAATTTTTTATGTAAACTCTTGATTTTTTTTTTTAATCTCTGTAGCATGAATGTCAACATCATCATTCAAAGAATAAGAAACATTCTAAGAAATCTAAAAAACATCATAGGAAACGTTCTCGCTCTCGATCGGTAAGAGAAATGTATTAGATGTCACCATGACTATATTAAAATATTTGTTAGCGGCTTGGTGCCCATAGCACAGGTGTTACGGCACTAACTACATACACTGAGGGTGGCGGGTTCAAACCTGGCCCAGGCCAACTAAAAACAACTGCAACAACAACAATAAAAAAATAGCTGGGCATTGTGTCAGGTGCCTGTAGTCCTAGCTACTTGAAAGGCTGAGACAAGAGAATCACTTAAACCCAAGAGTTTGAGATTGCTATGAGCTGTGACGCCACTGTACTCTACTGAGGGCAACATAGTGAGACTCTGTCTCAAAAAAAGAAATTTATATATATATATACATATTTGTTAGCATTGTTAGGAATGAAATTATTTGTGTCGCTTAGGGTTCAGATTCAGATGATGATGATAGCCATTCAAAGAAAAAGAGACAGCGATCAGAGTCTCGTTCTGCTTCAGAACATTCTTCTAGTGCTGAGTCTGGTGAGCATTTCTATTTTCTTTACAAAAATCACTCATGATTAGATATCCTCAAATTCTGACAGTTTTTCCTTTTATACTCTTCAGAGAGAAGTTATAAGAAGTCAAAAAAGCATAAGAAGAAAAGTAAGAAGAGGAGACATAAATCTGTAAGCAGGCTTCTAATTTTTATACCTCACCTAGGCTTTTGCCCTTAATTTACTTATTGGCTATAAAACCTTCTTGTCTAGTTTTATGCAGTCCATTATAGGTCATGCACCACCACAAACCTGTTTAATTGAATTTTTTTTCATGCTGCTCACTTGAATTTGTGCATATTAACAAGAACCACTTATTTAATTAAGCATTGCCATTACATTTTATGTAATTCCTACTTCTTGTTAGCAATTTTAATATACACCTGTCAACCGTAAATGTGATGATGCTAACAGCAGCATTCTATATATATTTAAATAAACTAGTGTTGTATCAGGTGAAAAATGTAATGTCTGTCTATGTTCACATAATAAATACAGCCTATCTCAAGTGATAATGAGACTCTTAGTGGTATCTTGCCCTATTAGAATGTCATCCTTCTCAGAAAGACTGCCCTCTCCTGTGAATCTTAGGGAAATCTTATAGAATTCCTAAGGTTAACAATTCAAATAATATTTTGGTAAGAACACATAACCTTTTATGTGGATGTTCTTAAATATTACCTATAGAAGGATTATTTTAAATCAGAAGGCTGTCTTCATCAAAATACTAACACGTTACTTTCTATTTACATAGGACTCTCCAGAATCAGATGCTGAACGAGAGAAGGATAAAAAAGAAAAAGACCGGGAAAATGAAAAAGACAGAACTAGACAAAGATCAGAATCAAAACACAAATCACCTAAGAAAAAGACTGGAAAGGATTCTGTAAGTATTAGAATTGTTTCATACCTGTGTTCTCAAAATATAAAAGTTGATACTATGTTTCATCCTTAATGGTGTTTAAAGAATGGACTTTTTTTCAAATCTGTTACTGCTGAGGAAAACAATGGAAATTTAATTTATGCAAAATAGCTTTCTAATATACTAATATTGGTCATGCTAGCCTTTGATTTGAGTCTCCTCAATTTTATATTCCTTAAAATAATAACATACCCTTCCATAACTCTAGTTTTAAGTAAGACAGGGTGTGCTCTGTACATTCTTACCAAGAACTGCCATGAAACATTTTCAACCTAATTGTCAAATTTCTTTAAAAAAGAATATAAAATTTAGAAGACTGAGATCATGGGTTTTCCCGATGTACACAGTTATCTTTGTCACTAAATCCAGTTTCAAAAGATCAATTCCAATAACTTTTACAATTATTGGTTGGGGGTAGGGGTGAAGGCAATTAAAAAGCAATACAAGCTAAAGTTGTTAATGTTGTAATATCAAATTACATAATTAGTCTTTACTTTTTCATGTATGTGTATATATGAATAATAGAGCCCAGTAACACAAATGCTGTAGGTTTATTAACGAGGGCAAATGCTTATGAATGCTCATTGGAGAGCATTAACTATGTAGACAAGCCCTGGTCCTACTGCTGGATATTCTGATTTGTTTGGTATAGGGTGTTTTGTTTTGTTTTTTTTCAACTGCTGCAACAGATGAGGCTGAGTCATCATTGGTAAAAAATAAATGCCTGTATACTTTTTAGCAGCCTTATAGTAGGTTAAAGTGAAATCACTGAAGGTGAAGGAGGATGCGTGAGCTATCTACTTTTCAAATGCTTCGTTGTACAGATAATGCTCTCTTATTTTTGTTTTTTCATTTTATATCTGTCCTCATAAATCTTGGGGTTTTGGGGGCACAGGAAATCAGTTTTTTGTTTTGAGGGGTTTTTTGAGACAGAGTCTCACTTTGTTGCCCTTGGTGGTAGAGTGTCGTGGTGTCATACCTTATAGCAACCTCAAACTCTTGGGCTCAGGTGATCTTCTTGCCTCAGCCTTCCAAATAGCTGGGACTATAGGAACCCACCATAGTGGGTCTCACTTTAGAGACAGGGTCTCACTCTTGCTGGTCTCAGACTATTGAGCTCAGGCACTCCACCTACCTCAGTCTTGCGAGTGCTAAGATTACAGGCATGAACCACTCCACCCAGCCTAAAATCAGTATATTCAAAAGATACTTGAAGGACTACTAAGAACCTGCAAAATTAGCAAGTCATATTAAGGAAATTAACACTTTGCTTTTATTAAATGGAAACAATGTTTCATATTTAGTTGTGTAAAAGGAAAGAAAAGAAACCAGCATATACCATTTCTTACTAGTTCATATATTAGTGTCAACTGAAAATGGCATCATGTAAAAGTCCTGGTGTGTAAGTTAAGTATTTCGTCTAATACAAGCAAGGAGTGCTTAATCAGCAGCACTTTGCAGGACTTTTGGTGAAGAGGTCATTCTGTGAAATGTGTTTCTTTGGAAGAGAGAATCTATGTAGATTCTAGATTATTTTTTCAAAGGCTCATTACTTCTTAACCTGAGTATTGACGGCAACTGTAATTGCAATCAATGTCTTTTCAGGGTAATTGGGATACTTCTGGCAGTGAACTGAGTGAAGGGGAATTGGAAAAACGCAGAAGAACCCTTTTGGAGCAACTGGATGATGATCAATAAATTATACCAAATATATGTTTACAGTATGATTTAAAGTCTGATTCAGACCAGGGATTCTATTTTAAGTTGAACTGAAATAACACTGGGTTTTAATTATATCACAGAAAAAAGTGCATTTAAGTATTGTTATTGTGGACTTTATAAAAACGAAGAAAATTGAAAATAACTTTTGATTCTGTATCAAGAATCATATTTTCATACAGTCATAACTGTCTTTCTGTGACCCTTTCAGAGGGCACTGCAGGATGGATTAAAGGTGGCAACTTTTACTGATAACTGCAGATGTCTCTACTTTGTTCTACAGTCTAAGTCATGAGGTGATTTGATTTTCCTAATAAGAGCTGGATTTTGAAGATATAATGAAAATTTTTTTGATAATACAGTAGTACAAAAAAAGCACCAGCAACTGATAAAACTGCTTTTTTGTGCACTACCTAACGGGTTCAAGACTCCTAAGAAATAGGGGTTTTTGAGGGAAACTTGGTAGACCCTTAACTATAGTGGTGCTAAGGAGCACTACTGTAATAAAGCCACCATTATTTTTTATGAAACATCTGAATACATTTTTAAAAGGCTATTATGAGGGCATTATTTTGAGCATCTATTTTGAGGTAATGTTTAAAAAAGGTAACATCAAATCAAATTGTAAATTAGTTTAAATATATTGCCTTAAGGACCTACTAAAGAATGTGCCACCAGACTTTAAGTGATAGTTGCAATATCCTTGTCTAAGAAAAAACAATGTTGACTTAAACATTTTCTTTAAGGTTGTCTTTTTTTAATCCAGTTTTTCTCTTGCTTTTTTTTTCCCCCACTGGGGAAGTCTTTTACCTTCCCTACTCACTGAGAAGTATTGACTTCATGGTACACATTCTAAAGCATTTCTGATTTGAATATTTTTGTACATTTTTATCAATTATTAAACCTTCTCTTCTAGTGTGTACTAGTATTTATTTCTACTTAAACTGCTCAGCTCTAAAGAAATTGTATGATGATTTTAAAGATACTAAATCCTTGAAATTTTGCTTTATCTTACCCTCATAGCTAATTTACTTTCCTTTTTAATATTTAAGAATGTTACAAAATCAGTGTATTTGAGGTCCCTAGATCTGTTCTTCATGTATGAATTTCTTACAGAATATTTTAGAAAGGCAGTGGTTTGAAAATACTCTTTACATGCTAACTCTTGAAGGTTGGTAATGTAATTTATACTATTTTCCTTCAGTGCAGGAGATTTTTTTAAGTAAATTTTAGCACATAGTCTTTGGTATTATCTTTGTTCTTTTAATTTGGACACTTCGAGAGGTTCTATTTCAAGTTGAGTTTTAGAAGAACAAAATGTTTTTCCCTTTCCATCCTAATAAATTTGAGCATGGGCCTGACCATGATTACACTTTCCCATTCTGCCCCATGTTTGAAATCTAGTGTCCACTTTAAAGGCTGAAAAATTGGGGGGAAATTTGTTTCTAAACTTCTGTCTGCCAAGTCATTTTTCTGCTATGAAATATAACATGACTTTGTAGAAAGAATCATTATCTTTGAGAAAATGTGAAGTAATCAAATTGCTTGCTTGAGATTAGTCTCCTATTGTATATTAGTGTCAAAACACATAACAACTTTAGCAACAGGGAGTTGTTTAGATTTAATTTCCAGAGGTCCCATTGTAATGATAGTTAATATTGCTAATCATGTCAAACACTTGACATACAAGTCAGTGATAAATCTTTCAAATATGCATTTGATATTGGCAGATATACTAGTAATGTTTCAGAAGAAAATTTAGAATCTGTAAAACATTGTTTTAAGTTACTTCCATGAATGATGATTTTTAAAGTACAACTTTAAAGTTTTGATTTTTCTATTTAAATAAAAAGCTATTGATGTGTTTTAGCATGTCCTCAAAATAGATTCTGTATTTCTTATAGAGATGATCTTACTACAATCTTAAATTCCTACAAGATAATGTAAATACAAGTTTCCCATGAAAATTAATTGGCCTAAAAACAAAGTAATGAACAAATTACAACCCAATATCCAACATCTTTGCTATAAAAGATGTAATTGAAGTTACTATAATCCTTTCTCCTTTTTTTTTTTGGTCTCCCCCGGTAGAGTGCCTGGCGTCATAGGTAACAACAGCCTCAAACTCTTAGGCTCAAGTGATTCTTTTCCCTCAGCCTCCCCAGTAGCTGGGACTACAGGTGCCCGCCACAATGCCCAGCTATTTTATTTTTAGAGATGGGGTTTCAAACTCTTGAGCTCAGGCGATCCACCCACCGTGGCCTCCCAGAGCGCTGGGATTAAATCCTTACTCTTTGAGGATCCCATCAAATGGGATTTGCCAGAAAGATACTTGACAGTTTGAAGGCACAAGTATAAAATTTTATTTTAAAACTATGTGAATATTTTTAGCTCAATAAATTATGTTTCTAAAAAGCAGTTTGGTAAAAACTGAAATGTCTTGGAATATTGGTTCTATTAAAGTTGAACACATGTTAAAACAGGAAAGCATGTTTATTTTTAGATTAAGGTAATTTATACTTTTTAGTGAAGGCTCAGAAGATGTTGAGGGTTTGTCTTCCCTCATATCATGAATGATGAATTATTGGATCAAATTCACTAGTATTTAATGTCATAATTAGAAACCAAGAAACCATAAATATTTGATTTTATTTTCTCCCAGTTCATAATTTTTATGTGGGAAAATTGAATTTGTATGAAAAGTTAGACATTTTAGCTAATCAAGTGTGAAGTATGTATTCTCTTCTTAAGTGAATTGAGATAATGTAAGGTTTTTAAATAAAAGCAATGGTCCCACCACATTTTTTCAACATAGTAGCTGGCATTTCATTATCATTACCCAGAATAACTTCCACATGTAAATTATTCATGTTTTTCAACATATAAGAATACTTTTTATGCCTCCCAGGACATTTGATGATTAATCACAAGATTTTATCTTTGGACTTGTACTTAATGGGGCCTCACTTCATACAACTTCATACAACTGTAAAATGAAAAAGGGTTGCTAGAGGAAGGCAATCATCAGTTCATAGTGATACGTCAAAGAAACTAAACTCCTGAAATATCTTCCGTGTGCATTTTTCTGGAATGTTTTTATAGCTTTAACCTATATAATCCATGGCTTTCATTCAATTATATGCTTTAAGAACATTTGCCTAATGTTCCTAGTTTTCTTCTAATGCTAACAGCCACTATTTTTTATTTTTAAAAAGGTAACCCCTTTATATAGAATTTTTTTAAAGCTTAGATATGTAAGAGCGGGAACTCTCTCTGCTGAAATAATGAGAGTGATGATGGATATCTTTTTTTTACTAGGATGTTTAAGTATATTATATAATTTAAATGTAAATTATAAAGCTAAAGAATAGCTTTTAAAACTAAATATTTCTAAATAAAAGAAACAAAGTATATTAACTCCCTCTAAGTTACATCTGGGACTTTTTCTTTTCCCTTGGAGATGTATCTCTCTTAGTACGAGGTAGATTTTAATTAAGCCATTCTACATCCTTACGTAAAACCACTCATATTACATAAAAGAAAAGCAGAATAATGTCATCAGTTATTTTCCTGGAACTGTATTCAAGTAAGCTTCTGATAATAGGCTTGTCTCATTCTGTGCTTCTGGTAGTGGCATATACCAGTCCTATAATTCTTACCATCCTTATTCTTACCTTCCTCTCCACTTTTCCGGTTCTTCCAGCTTAAGTGGTGGCCATGTAAGTTCCTTGGTGGCAGGGACTTCTTGCATTCACTCTTACATACATCACTGAGGATTCAGACAGTGCTTAGCACATAATAGGCACTTACTGAATAAATATAAAATATTTGTTGATTACATGTGTTCAACATCCAGGATATCCATCATCTCTGTTACAGGGCTTGAAAAGGTATCATTAGAATAAACCATACTAACACACCACTAAAGGCAATTAGAACAGGAGTGCACCTAAAATAAGGTCTAATGACAATACCTGAAGTGTTACTTAAGGAATGTTCAAAAGCTTGTTAGTGAAAACATACCATTTAAATTCTAAGTTGAAAAATAGTCATTTGGGGATATTATGAATAGAAGCAGTTTATTGGATATGACTTAAAGGTAAGGTGGGACGTGAGGGAGATGATTTTGCTCCACTTACCTACACATTTCTCTCTAGCCCTTCATTTTGTCTACCTGGCTTAAGTTCCTTAACTAATAGTAGATTCTCTACTTTTTAAACTTACTTTTCCATTGGTTCTAGTACTACAAAGCTGTCTCTTTGTTAGTGATTGGTAACTGTCCTATGTGTGAAGTTGATGTCAACTGGCCAATTCTCCCAGCCCCAAAGACTATGGAACAGTGAGTGGCTAGCTAATCAGATTAGATTCAAACTAAGCCATTTCCTGATGCTTTTCTATGCCTTGCCTTAGGGTATCTAAATGTGTGTTATTCATAAACATATTTTTTTGGTCCTGCCTGCAAACTTTTTGGTAGGTGTTGGTCTTCTTGCCTACCTCTCAACACAACTGAACCGAGGACTTGTTCTGAAAGGTGAGTAATAGAGGGAACAAGGTTTCTATCTTCTGTATTTTGTAACTACTATATTTTCACTTCTGTTAAAATGTTATTCTGATGTAAAGAACTTCATAGTTATATAAAATTAGACCTTTGGTAAATAAATATTATTTATTAGAAAAGCATCAGTATCTTTTACTGAGTAAGTTGGATTTGTGTCGACTTTTTCTTTAAGCACTCTTCATAAGTTTGTGGTGTGAATTGCCCACATTCTATTATCTCAGTGTAATTTTTGCTTTTTTTGATAAAAAGTTATACCAAAAGTGTCTATCAACACTTTATTTGTACATTTGTTTCTTGCTTCAGATTTTTTCTTGGGGATAGAGGAGATAGTACTTTAAAAAGAAGTGGAAAACAAATTGTATGAACTGTACTGATAAACTCATCTTTGTAGACATTTCTGATAATAAAAATTAAGTGAGTATATTAGGGCAAAGAATTTTGTTGTATAGAGTATTAAAAAGAGCTAGTGTTATAAGAGTATAAGTAGCAGCTGCTTGAGTCCTCTGGTTCTTGGCGTGCTCTTGGTCAAAAAATGAACTGAGATCCCAAAGTAAGTGTGAAAGTTTATTGAGGAAGAGAAAGATACGTATCTTGCTTTGTAAACTATTTTATTCTGTAAACCTAGCTTTCTCTTCCTTGGTTAAACTTACATGCTTCTTCACCATAGACATCAAATGGGCCCCCATTGTGACAAGGAAAAAGGATTAGCATATAGTCAGGGGTTCTCCTTTATATTGCTTGGTTGATGGTTCACAAGTCGTCTTTGAACCAGAGTCTTAGTGTGCATTCGACTTCCCATGACCCTGTCTGAGAGCCTACTGGGAAATGTGGATCACAGTGTAGATTTAAGCTAATGACATGATAATCAGTCTGAAGGCTATTGTTACCTTCAAAACTCTTTTATATCTCCTGCTAGGCTAGAGAGCTTCTACAAACTTTTGCAGTTGACAGGCTAGCTTCTAACTAGTAGATTCTAACTAGTAGATTAGTAGGACAGACCACCCTCCCTGGGTGTGAACAATCACGTGGGGCAAAATTACAGTGGGCAGCACCAGGGGCCTGCCCTGGGCCTTCCCAGGAATCCTAGATTTCTAGCTAACTACCTAACAATATCACATGTCCCAGTGTAAAATTAGTTCTACAGAGAAAATTCCAGTATTTTGAGCTTTGAGCCTAAGCAGACTTAAGAAGGAATGCTGGTCATCTCAGTGCGTGTTACGGGATAGGGATCAAGAGTGCTGAATTCTGAGTCATTGGTAAACATATTTTGTGTGTGTGTGGGAAGGAGATAGTCTCAAGCTGTTGCCCTGTGTAGAGTGCAGTGGCATCACAGCTAACAGCACCCTCCACCTCTTGGGCTTAAGTGATTCTCTTGCCTCAGCCTTTCAAGTAGCTGGGACTACAGGCACCCACCACAACACCCAGCAATTTTTTGTTGTTGTTGTAGCTGTAGTTTTAGCTGGGCCAGGCCAGGCTTGAACCCACCAGCCTCAGTGTATGTGGCTGGCACCCTACCCACTGAGTATGGGCACTGCCATGATATAAACATTTTTAAAACAAATGTGGCCAGATGTGGAGGCTAACCACTACAATCCTAGCATTTTGGGAGGCTGAGGTAGGGGGACTGCTTGAGATCAAGAGCGTAAGACCAGACAGGAGTAACCAAGAGACCCTATCTCTATAAATAAAATTTTAATTAGCTAAGTGTGACTCATGCTTGTAGTCCCAGCTTCTCAAAAGGCTGAGTTAGAAGGACTGGGATTTTGAGATGACAATGAGCTGACTGTTGGCATCACCCCACACTAGAGAGCAAGACTTTATCTCAAAACAAAATAAGTGCATGAGGTGCTTGTATGGTTCTAAAACTAGAGTCTTAGTAACTGCATAATTGAAGGCAGCAAATTGTCCCAGCCACACATCAAAAGAAGAAATTATAAAAAGAAAGCGTAGGGAATGTGATTAAATGGCTGTTAGGTACTTGTGTAATGAAATGTAAAATATATTGGTTTTTCTCAAAATCTTATTATTCTGGGGTCAGTGACTAGCCCCACCCCACCCAAGCCATTGGTGTTCATCAGGTACAAAGTTTGCATTGGTATGCTATTGCTATTAAAATGAAACTTCAAATAAATCATATAACTGGTGTAGTGGAAACTGCATTGAACTGGAAACTAAGACCTGAGGCTTCTACACGCTTTTCCACTTACTATATTGGTAACCCTGAGCAAGTTGCTTAATTTTGCTGAGTTGCTTAATTTTTCCGAATGTGCACAATTGTGGTAACAGGCCTGTGACAAGTAACATTAAGACTAGTGCATATAATTTGTAAACAGCGAAGTGTGAATAATGTATGCCACAGGGGTTGTGACAAATTTTTTTAAAGCTAATTGAAAAGTTTTTCTAAAATTATAATTCCCATTGTTTCTATGAGAATATGCTAAACATTACCCACAAAGTTTTTAGATGACTTGGCATCATCATTACAAATATCACTGTGTATGCAGTGGGGGCCAAACTGCTTGTATATAGTTTGCCAACCTGTGTGGTTGTCAGGTACAGGGTTACCTATTTATATTTGTTCAATACCCTAGTCAAAACCCATTTGAGGGGTGGCAACTTGCCAAAGAAGCACTATTTCTCTAGAAGCAACTTTTATAAATAGGATTTTAGGGAAGTATCCTTTACTACTACCAGTCTGTCTTATTCCTGTGATCCATACAGCAGATGGTCAAGGGTTTATAGAGGGAGGGATTCTTCATTTTTACTAATTGTATTTGGATTCTGAGATCAAATAGGAAGATGTACCTGGTCCTAGAAGGTCAGAGTCTACATAAATCCCCCTAAATGTACCACTGAAAAATACAATATACAGAATATTAGTGTAAATAGTTTTTATTTGCTCATATGCCATGAAAAGACCAGAAAAGTAACATGAATTGCTTTTATAAAACATTTCTAATATTGCTAAGAAGCAGGCCCATTAATAGACAAATAGAAAAGAACATGCCAACATTATTGTCTATTTGTAGAATAATAAATAGGCAATTACTTTAACATACTCATATCAGCATTGAGTTTTGGAAAACAGCTGCTTTATGGTAAATGATCCAACTATTTCTGTTACATGTTATGGTCAGATTGGCATTTCATCAAAATGAGTGTTCAGTAACCAGACAAAATCTTGGCATGTTCTTTTTAAAGTACACATTTATGGAAGTGTGCCAGCAGGTATGCTAAAGTGAAATGTGGTAACAGATCCCTAAGCTGTCCTGGTAGTTAAATATATATTAAAAAAAAAAAAACTATAAGTTAAAATAACATTCAGATTGTATAGCATAGGCTGATGCATTTTTAAACAATATTTACAATATCACCTAGAGGTTTAGGTAAGAATTAAAGAGAAGTGTAAAAACCATAAAAAACTGCACCAATTTTATAGCAAAATATCTGTACATTTAAAAAGATCATATAACTACACATTATCCAAGGAAAAAGGACCTTTACCAAGGGGTTCACATAAGCACAACATAAAATAAGAAATTCAGTGGTTAAATACTATACAATAAACTTTACAATTAATATATTGATGTAATGTACCAAGAAGGTAAGCCAAAAGCAGAATGTATATTATGAAAGTACAAATTTAACTTCAGTCCAGTTTTTGACTTTGGAATGGATCAAGTGCCCTGCCAGAAAAGAAGGAAGAAACAGCGGCTTAGTTGGCCATTTAGTCCCATTACATAACTTAATGTTAATATTTTTCAGTGACTTTGTTGTGATTCCCTATAAGTAATCTGGGAAATATAGAAACAATTTAGCTTTGACACATGATGCCAAATGTATCTTCTCCAATTTACAAAAGGAAATAGAAGAAATGAAAACCCTGCGATTGTCAGAGGAGAATAAGGCCAGGTTCCTAACACTAATCTACTAGTAGATGTAACTTTGAACCCTTGTTGATAGAGCTAGAAAATTTCTCCCTGGCTAGCAAGGCACTAGTTTCTATAACCAGGATTAACCCATAGTGGTCTGTAGAAATCCTAATACTGATCACTGAGATGTTAATTTTTAGTGCTAATTAATAAATATATTTGCATTAAAAAGCTGCCTTTAGCTGAAGAACATAGTACTGCAAATAAGTGTTATACATTTTATGCCATCATATCTTTGCATTCATACTGGTAAAGGTCTCTTAGGAGAGCATCTTTCCCTAGCCCAGAAATAGAATGTGAAACTATTGTTTGAGTGACTTATGCCACTGCAGTTCCAACCTGTTTGCACTTTGCTAGAGCTTGGTTATGAACAGGAGTTTAGTCATGTGACTTTTCCCTTCTTCCATGTTGCAAGTCTTTAGAAACACAAAAGTGTGATGGATATGTCTGAAACACAAAATTAATTCCTTAAAAGACATCTCAGCAGAGGAAGCCCACAGCAGATGCATCCGTGTTATTTACAGCTTATCAGAAAACAAGGGTGGGCCATCATGGGACGATCACAATGGCAGGTAATGAATTGAATATGAAATTTACATTTTGGTTAAAAAAATGAATAACATACTGGTGTGTAAAAAGTTACCTAATCAAATCAAGTCCTATTGCTTTGATTAATCTGAGCAGGTACTTCCATTTTTAGGCACTTGTTAACAAGGGTTGAGAAGAGAGCCCATCATTTTAAAATTCCTATGTGTTCGCTAAATCTGAGCCCTTAAGAATATTTTGTGTATTCAAGGCTGCAGTTAAATGGTAGCACATAAAAGTTCACGTGGGCAGTTTCATTTACGCACACCCTCTATTAATGCAGGCAGGTTCTTGGATTCACATGGTTATTTCGGCACCATTAATAGAACGCAAGTTCTGATCATCAAAGCGCCGCCTGACACTTCTCCTCACCGCATCGGCTCGTCTGTATGGCTGGTTTCTAAGATCTGTAAAGAGGAGAGCGCCAATGAAATAATAGCAACCTTTAATATCATGTGTCTAAGCAAGACAAAGGCCAGCTTGGCAGCCAATCAAAGCAGCTTGTGTAGAAGAGTCAGCTAATGGGCCCTTCAGACTCATCAAGCATTGAATCAAGGACATGTACATTTGTACATCTTTACAATCAAACAAAACAAGACAGTACTGCTAGGATTCTGGGACTTCAATAGAGAAAAATGCATACATTAGTTTTGTCACTGGCCAGAGAGTCTAAAGTCTTATTTTGAAATGTTTTTTCAATTGGAAGCAGCTGTGGCTTGTTGTCTTTTTTCTGGAAGCCTAAGTATCAGCCACAATTGCAGTTAAGTTTTAAATTACAAAACTAGTAAAACAGACTGCCCTGTCCTATCTTATCCTTGAAGTTTTAAAAAGGGAACCTCAAATAACGTCCTTTAAATAATGGAATACAGGTTCCGTTATTTTCATTCCATTATACTAGTGAAGGTTTTTTGTTCTGTGAATTAGAAACATAATACCTACTGAACATTAAATCTAAAGCAAAATAGAGTAGAACCTCCATGGTTGACCATTTTCCTACATTGACCCCCTTGTTAAGTTAACCTAAAGAGCAGACATGCAACATAGGTACTAAGGCCCAGTTTCTTATGTTGATCATCTCCATATGTTGACAAGTTTGTTGCAATCCCTTGGGTGGTCAACTTACAGAGGTTCTAATGTAATACTCCATTTCCTGAACATTCTTTTCTGCTACATTGCCCAGGCTAGACTATTACTCCTGGGATCAAGTGATCCTCCCAAGTAGCTGGGACTACAGGTGTGTACCACTGCACCTATCTCTACCACTCAGTATGTTTTGTTTCATCAACAGGGAGAAGTTGTATGGGCCCTCCTGCATTTTTCAGTTTATATTGCAATGCAGAATGCCTGTGGTTAAAAAAAAAATAGCCTTGTTGAATGAATGAGTCCATCACTGCATATCAAGTAGGCACTGCTCCATTGGGATGAAGTGGAATAAACAGGAACATTATGTAAGCACTCTAAATATACGTGCATTCTTGAACAGTGGAGGTAGCCTACCCAGCAGGTGGCTTCTTTCTAATGGAGTCAGGGTATAGTGAAAAAAATAAAACAGGGTTTGTATGTTTTCCCCCTTGTTCAGTTGATTACTATTTATTTCTCTTCCATTAACTCAGTATTGTTGACTTTGCTAGAAATAGTCTACCTTTATAAATAACAGAAGTAAATCATCTTACTTAGTAAATTGAAAATGGAGCTGATTGGCCACACTTGGCCCACAGACTATTTGCTTCACTGTACCCCCACATTTTAAGATACAGTTTCATAATATTAAAATTAGTAATTAGCATAAAAACCAGGGTTTCTAGCTTCTTTTGAAAAATTGGAAGTTGTAGCAATAATAGGCCCAAATTCCTATATGGCGATAACAAGCTAGAGCTGAGACCTGTGCTCTCAGGTTCAGCACAGTCCCCACCAGCCCTGTCACCCTCCTGACTCCTGACTCAATGAGATTTGTGACTTTGCCCTACTCTTGAAGTAGCCCTCTTGAGCCCCTGCTTCCTACCCAGACTGGTACAGAATTCCATTTCTGGCTAAATATGATATGTAGTATTCTGTGGTTCTTCATTCCTCTGAGCCATTAGTTCTAAAGATCTTTATGTTTCCTGGCCAGGACCTGCTTTCAATTCCTTTAGATAGCAATGGGGTTAACTGAGTAACTTGAAGGCCAAGAAGGAGAAAGGGAAAGACAGCCTAGCACTCAAAGCAAGTATAATCAGCAAATACCCTTGCTAAAGCCATCACACTTGAAAACAGAAGCAGGCCGAGAAAGAGTCCCACAGAGAGGCTCAAGCCTCACATCACTGGAATGTGAGGTACAAGGACTTCTCCCTGGTCAGATCTCACCAGTATTAACCTCAGCCATAGATGGAAACCACTGATCTGCGTACAGAGAGAGGAGGAAGCTAAGTAAAAAGTGATGCTTGCCAGCTCTGTGTATCCTCCACCACCGGTGTGCTAGAAGAAATCCTTACCCTCGAGTGAACATTTGGAAATTTAGTGATATTATTCTTCTTTAAGGCTAAACAGAAAAAAAAACAAAAACACAAAATGATGGTTAAGTAAAAATGGGATGAAAATGGAAAGCAACTCAACTTAGTGCTTAACATTCCTGGGCATGTTAGCCAACAGAGGAGAGAGTGGGAGGTCATTACTGCAAGTGTTAGATGAAACAAGGGAGGGATGAGTGCATCTTCCCACCCAGCTCTGTGACCACCCAGTTCCAAGCTGCTTTGAAGATTGGCTCCAGAAAGATAGATAATTCAGCAGCAAAACTGACAGCAAACATCAGCCAAGCAGATGACAGGTTCTGGCCTGCTAATAAGCACTGGTGGGTAAGTGCACTGCAGAGCAGGCAATGACACACTATGTCCTTTAATATGTTCACAGGTAGAACATACATAACAAGCAATTCACAGTATGGTTATGCCACAGAAGAAACACATACTCAGTTCCATGTCAATCTCAGCATGAGAGTTGATCAATGGCTATTTCCAATTAGTGTATCTACTTCATCTCTTTTCTAATCAATCAGGCACTGGAGAGAACTTGTTCCTTATTAGGCATCAAGAACTAAGCCCAGGAAATTACTTCTTGGAAAAATTTGATCATTTTTTTGAATTCTAAGAACAATGGTGTTTTCTGATGATAGGTATTTGCAGCCAGTATTTCAGGTGCCACACCATTCTGACTAAAGAAGCAGGTCCAAATGCGATCTCATCACAGAAGAAATACCCTGGGTTTGACATGGAACAAAGCCAACAATGAAGGGACATTAACAAGAAGCTGGGGAGTACCTGAGCCATAGTTTTCACTGCCTGCCTAGCTCCAGCATGGAACTGCTGATAGCTCAACTTGGGCATGACACTCAAAGGGAACAGAGCTGACCTGCCCAAGGTATGGTGTTGTAAGTCTACAGCTTGCCTAGATCAACACACATAGCCTTCTAGGTCAAAAGGGCTTCCTGTGTTAAGCTCTGATTATGAGTTCCATCATACTATGGCCTATAGGACACAAAGGCCTAGTTTACAGCTGTGTATAGTTTACAATTCCTTCTACAAATCATTTTGCATTGTTAGAGCACTTTGTATCCCTGAGCACTTTTGTATAGCGGGTCATTTTACTATTAAAACATGATAACCAGGTACAAAAAAAGGGCTATGTTAGTAATATATATAAACCTATTTGCAACACAGTTCGTGCTCAGTAAATGTTAGCTACAGGAGTTGTTATTAATGACTAACATTTTGTGTTTAAGGATATATGTTACAAGCAATCTACTTGGTCCCAATCATGATTCTCAGAGAAGAGCTGTATTTACTATTTTTCTGAAAATTTCTGCAACAAATTCATTAATTCAACTGCTACATAAGCCCAGACCATCACCACAATATGGACACATACGTGTATTGAAAATATGTGCGAGCAGTAATGACTGAAATGCAAAACCATGCAGCACAAGGACAACACAAAACATAACATGATTCCATGCGAGCACGTTGGCTGGCCCTGACAGACACACAGAGGGGACGTAAGAGGTCAAAAAACCTGTAGCAACCTTTTAAGAGCATCAGGTGAGAAAGAGTAATAGTTTAGTAATGGTATTCCTCAGTGAGAACAGGTTCGCAGAAAAACCGAGAGCCACGCTTGGCGGTGCGAGCAGTAAAGGGCACAGTCTTCAGCACTGCATCAAAAATGACAGCCAAACAACACAAACAGAAAAGAGTAAAAAGCCAAGATCTATCGCATTAGTTCATGACCAGTGCTTTGTTAATCATACCCAGGGACAGGGGTCAGGGTGGGGGATAATAGGAGAGGGGAAAGGAGATATATACTCAAGTTAGTTCATAAAAGTTCAAAAGAGTTAATCTGGGGCTTGGGAGTGAGGCAAAAAATGGAAACTATTCCAAAGAGAATAAAAATTGCCTTATAATCACCTTCTTTGGTAAATTAATGGTTTAGCTCAGGCAAGTAGAAAATGTACATTCATACTAATGACAGGAACTCCAGGTTCTTACTGTGCGGGCCTGGATGCTTCCCTACCTTACATGTTAATTCTGTAGCACTGAGAACATGAGATGCTTACCTAGGAAGGAGATTTCTTCCTGGTCTTGTTCAGAGTAGAGTTTCCCCTCAGGTGTGGCAGAGACAAGGAGAGATGCTAAACAACTAGGGCTTTATCTGCAAGCCACTGCAGCGTGTACACTGAGATACCAGTCAGCACACGTGTGCAGAATGTGTATGCCCCACATGTAGAAGTGGCTTTCCACCAGCCACTGAGCTACTCACTCAGGACCTTCACTGCTTTAATCTGGCAAGTAATTATCTTACTGACTTTGTAATTTAATTATCTATTTAATCTTCCTGAGTCTGAGCTGTTGAGAACAATTTATAGTTTTTACAGTTTGGGATCCCAATTTACAATGCTGTCTAACCTATAACAAGAAATGAGAAGTCAAAAGTATAGAAATTTTATTTTTAAAGAATTAGGACAATTGGGAAAATGTGAATAATGACTAGGTATCTGACAATAACAAACTTGTTAGAGTTAGGAAGTGTGATATTGTGGATGTGTTTTTGTTTTTAAGAGTCCTTATCTGGTTTGTTTTGTTTTTTGAGACAAAGTTTTACTTTGTCACCTTGGGTAGAGTGCTGTGGCATCACAGCTCACAGCAACCTGAAACTCTTGGGCTCAAGTGATTCTCTTGCCTCAGCCTCCTGAGCCCACCACAAGGTGCCTACCTAGTTACTTTTAGAGGTGGCAGTCTTGCTCTGGCTCAGGCTAGTCTAGAACTTGTGAGCTCAGGCAATCAACTAGCCTTGGCCTCCTACAGTGCTAGGATTACAGGAGTGAGCCACTGCACCTGGCCCTTATCTCTTGAAGATACATACTGAAATATTTCCAAATGAAATTAGGTGTCTTGGACTATGTTCTTAACAACCCCAAGGATTAGGTACGTTGGGGGATGGGGAGTGCACACATGTACAAGATTGGTTATAAGTTGATAATTGTTGGAATGGATAAGGGGTACGTGGAACTTCCTACTATTCTCACGTTTTTGCTATTTTTTGGACCACCTCATAATAAAAAACTTAAGTATCTGGAAACTGATGACATTCATGTGCAATAGACATGGAAGAAAAGTCACTTGCTGCCACTGCTACAAGATAGTGGCTTGAGTTATCATTCTGAGCTGTAAGAGGACATACAAAAACCTGGAAGAATTGGTTCAAGGAGAAAGCATGAAGCTTTTCTTTTTAATTTAACTGGACAAGAACCAAGCTGGGTTAAGCACAATTCTTAACTAATAGAATAACCAGTCCCCAATCCTGGACTGGAAGCCTATTGACTCAGCTACTTTGAATGAGTAAAGAGGCTTTTAAAGGGCGGGCATGGACTGTGTTAGTACAGAGCTGAGTAAGTCTTGTCCACAGTACTTATTAATCAGGCAAGTGGGTACAAGTGGCTGTGAGGAGAAAAATGGAACATGACGACAAATTGAAAACAATGAAAACCCACTAGTAGAAGGAGCCCTGCTGAAACCTATGGAGTTCTAATGATATTGAAAAATTAAGACTTTTCAGAGAGCATTAGGGCAGTATATGTGCTACTATAAATATACTTAAAACCTTAACATGGACTCTCTGCATAATTCCGGATCTGAATAAAGTCAACTTGCCAATCCTGGAGAAAAGAAGCTGCAAGTCTGCATGTGGCCCCAGCGAGGTGAAGCCAGAGGGGTCTCCACAGGTCACGGTGAGAAAATATCCTTTACCTGTGATAATATCTTCAATGGCACCATCTTTTCCCTCATATACATGTCTGTTATCTTTAACTTGACGCCTTCGTAATTCCGCAATTAACTCTTGCTGCTGCCTCTTTGATTTATGGGAAGGAGACTGAGAAGACAGAAGGGCAGATGTTAACAGAGCCAGGGGGAGTTTGTGAAAATTCAAAATGAACTTGAGCATTATGTTACAGCCTCAGCCAAAACCACACACAACACCATCCCAACATTCTGTTCAAATACAGAAACATTCAGAAAGCTTCTGAAGAAAACAGAAGGTTTTACTGAAGAACACGTAAAATTCCACCTGGCAGCAATGGGGAGGCTGGCAGTGAGCAGCAGCTGGTAATAACCACAGGCTTTTTAAACTTTGGTGCAAAGGATCATGATGTGGAAATGTTCCACTCCTCCTGGGAAGGCCCTCCAGCACCAAAGGGCACCCACACAAAACCTCTGGATGCTAAGCCCTCTGGTCATCGTCAGGTCGTCTGGTGTGGCCTGTCTCTATATCCAACTAAGATTTAAGTTCCAGATCTCTATAAAAGAGAACTGCTACACATAACTCTTTCCTGTAGTTGCTGAACAGAGTAACGAATGAATAAATTTCCATTTGTCAAGTTTCTGTGCCAGGGAACAAAGTGGTAAGGATCCCAACTAAGCAAATATGGGTTGCTGTCCCACTTGCCCAGAGGCAAGGCCTGGTCTCACACACAGGATGAGCCTGGAGCATCCTACCTTTGGGTCCTGCTGCTCCATCAGAGCTTCTTGCTCAAGGAGTTTTTCCATGAGAGCTTGTTCCTGCTTCTTCCTCAGCTCATTTTCCTCCTCTGCTTGCTGGGAGAATGAAAAGAATCAAAAAGGTCAAGTCACTGTAAATGACAGCAGTCAAGATTTTTAAGTCATTCTTCAAGAATCCTTAGTGAATTGAGTTAGAGTAAATGGAAGGGTGAGATCTATACTTTATGCCTGTATTTAATTCTGATTTTGGGCTTCACTGTCTATCATCTCTTCAAAAGCTGGGAGTGAAGATTCATCTCATCCAGCAGCCTCCCCCGATGACCCTCTCGGTTCTTGAACTGCCTCTTAGTCTCAGTCCCACATGTTGGCGGGGACCTATCCTTTTCTCAGCCATGCTCAGTGATTTTCATGTTAGTTTGTTTTCCTTCCTTAATCTGTCTATCTACCTATAGCTTCTCTAAAAGCAGATCTAAGATCCCTCTGCCTTTTGCCTATTACTGGTGGGAAATCTCCATTCCCTAGGCCTCTGTTTCCTTTACAGGGCTCACTGCAGTGACACTCCTGGGCTCTCTCCCCACAGCTCATTCCCTCCCAAGGGAGGCAGAGTAACTAGTCTGATGAATCCAAGAGACAACGAAACAGGTTCACCTCAGCACAGCCCTCTTAGGCTCTCTCTTTTGAAGCCAGCCTCCCTGAAGAGGATTCTAATTGCTGAGCTGTGAAATGACAGGAGCGTAAGTCATCTATCTAATTTAAGCCTGAGCTAAGTTCAGCGATATCACATCCGCCAGCCCAGCTTTTATCAGTAATAAAATTTACATCTGCATCTCTGTTGCTTTGTCTTAAGTTTCACTGTGGTGCATACTTGGGAAGAGAAAAGAGGGATGATGTCCTAAAACTCCAATCTCTACCTACAAAGTCCCCAGGTCAGGGGCAGGCTGGGAGGTTATTCCTCACATGGAGGACAATATCCTGTGACATCACTGATGACAAGAGCACCTCAGCAGGGCCAGCAGAGAAGACCACAGGGAGGAATGATAAGGTGTAAGGGGCATGCTGATGGACAGGCTGTGACCCTCCATACCCCACAGACCATCAAGGGCAGCTTCTCTTTAATTCTGCTCCACACACCTCCCTGCTGAAGCCTGGGGCTTTGAAACCAATCCCAGCCATTTTGCAACCCATCTGACTCAATGTAAAAATGGTGTATATTTTCTCTTTTGACTTCGGACTTTCAGGTTTTTATGTAGAGGACTGTGGTCACAAAACATGGCAAGAGCCACCTCAGGCCACCTCTGCAGCACACAGCACCCCAGCCTGTGGGCTACTGAGCACCACTGTCAGTGGCAGCTGGTAGCCAGTGACCTGCTCAGGCTCACAAGTTCTGTGTTTCGCACATGGGGTTTGTGCTGTGTCTGTGTTCATCTTCACTGCCACAGACACTTTCCTTCTATGTGGGTCACTATAAAAGTTTTGAGATAGACTGTGTGATGGTCCACTGTTTAACTTCCAAGAAACCCAGTTGACAGCATTCTGTCTGATTCACCCCTGCGAGTTTCAGCTTGCTCGGCTTACCAGTGTTGTTGGGAGGGCTTCATTTGTTTCCATCTGCGTGGATTTCATTTTTTTTACTTTTTGTGTATTTATAATGACCAATGTACTAACACCTTGAGAAATCACTGCTACATTAAGCCATGCTGAGAGAAGATGACTAAATATTTTGACCTTTGTA
>CAUYQV010177099.1:0-14341 GCA_963574575.1 Galagoides demidoff | reverse complement strand
AGCAACCTCCAACTCCTGGGCTCAAGCGAGTCTCCTGCCTCTGCCTCCCAAGTAGCTGGGACCACAGGCACCCGCCACAACGCCCGGCCATTTTTTGGTTGCAGCCATCATTGTTGTTTGGCAGGCCTGGGCTGGGGATTTGAACCCGCCACCTTAGGTGTACGTGGCTGGCGCCTTAGCCGATTGAGCCACAGGCGCCGATCCTATAATAAATATCTTTATTTAATGGATGTCACAATGAGATTCATTACAAGAGATTGGAAAACTGCATACTATGAATTCTGGAAGAACTCAGAGATCATTCTCTTTATTAAAGAAAGACATAAGACACCAGTGTCACAGAGGGTCACTCAAAGGTAGCTATCCTCTCTAGCCCAGTGTTGGTGGGAAAAGCTTTCAAGAAACTAAAATTCTTAGTACCATGGGGATGACAGGGGTTGGAATAGCAAAAGCCAAATGGTGAAAGTTAAGCATCAGAATAAAGGTAGATATAATTTGTATAAGCAACAGCAAGAATGACAAGCAGGGAATCTTGGCTGAGACCTGCAGTTCTGGATAACATACGCTCACCTCACTAGGATAAGAATGAATTATTAACTTACACAACTGATGAAAGTCAAGAATTGTAAATATAAGGTTGATGTCTATTTTGGCAGTGGAGAATCATGATCCCACATTAACCCAGAGCTGAGCCAGCCCCAGGCAACACTTTGATTTGGGCCTGATGAGATGTTGAGCAGAGGACCCACTGAAACCATAAGCTGATAAATAGGTATTTTTATGCCACTAAATTGACGATAATTTGTTATGTAGCAATAGAAAAGGAATACATTCTGCCAATCTACAGTTGAGATAATATTCAATAGTACATTTGATGGGTCTATACAAATTGATCATGAGGCCCAGAAAAAAAAGTCCTCTGTAGCTGGTCCAAGCCCTAATATAACTTGCCTGTTTACTTGGGCAAGTGGTACTAAAAACAACTGTCATCCATTAGGATGGTATACTGGTATACTGTTATTGGTCAGCTCCCAAAGATTACAGGACAGACCTTCAGGGTACTGAGCAAGGCCATGCCCTCTGCTATAAAGAAATACTATCTAAATAAACAGCTCCTATCATGCTACCAGATCCCCCAAAGAGACTAACTGTGGGATATCGAGTTTCTATGAGACCAACAGTGTCTGTGAGAGCCAGACCCCACATAATAAGGTCTAGCAAGTTCAGTAGTAAGTTCTAGTAGTAGCTCCATGGAAATGATACATGTAAAACTGTACCCAAGCAGATATAGAGAACAATTTGTACAAACAAATGGCTCAGAATATTATGTCATCAACTTATTTTCTACTATGCCTCTCCTTCAGTTCACACCATGGCCTTGTGAAAGAAAATTTTTATGTGCTTCACACATAGGTTGACTAAATTTTTGGTTTGAACAAACTGTGGCCATATTATAGCCTTGCAGAGAGGTGACACCAAAGGATAGTTGTGAGGGGCCATTCTTCTAGTAGAGACCTTTAAACAGCACCTGTGTTCTTCAACTTCCCTTGGAGGACTTCACATTTATAAAAATAAATGTGAAATTTCACAAACCATAGCCTAACAAGGGTGGGATAATCATGAGTTCTGATACATCATGAGTCAAATTTACTTTCTGTCCAGGTAAGAAATCAAGACCAGCAGAACGGCTGGCCGAGGGTGAGGGGAATCTAGAGGGAGTGGTGGAGGAAGGAGAAAATGCATGTCAATTATGACCCTGGAACCAGGTGCAGCAGCTGGAACTGCAGCTTTTTTCATTGACCTCGTTTGAAGTCATTTCTAGAGATCGTGATGAGCCACTGCCGTCAAGTATGAGTAGTAGAGAGAATTCAATGTGAAACATAAATAGTCCAAGATACTGCTGATGCCATGCCTCATGACTGAGTTCATCTCTGAGTTCACTGTAGCTATAATGGACAGTTCTCTACATGCTGGTATATTTCACCCGTGACTCTTTTCTGGCTGAAGGCACTTTCCAGTATCATGGGAATCATTCAACCTAAGCACAAGGCAACCCAAAATTGCTTGAGATTTAGTGCCCCTTGTGGCAATCCTCAGTCCTCAAGGGATGGGAGTTAGTGGATAAATCCTTCAGTTTGCCAAATTTTGTCAAGGTTATCCTTATAAGGTTCTTGATTCGTCAAAGGTTTTTCAACTGTCATAGATGTGATCTCCCAAGAATAAAGGTTTGTACACTCCTTTGCTCACAGATACCCTAGAAAAATTGTACTCTTGAAAATGGTTGATAAAACAATCCTTTTCCACCAATTTCTCCTAAATCATGGGATTGTTATAGCTTCTATATATTGTTATATGATACACTATTGCTATAAATTATAAAGTCATATATTTAATTATTTTCAAAGATGTAACTTCTGCAGTACAACCTTTATGGACTTCAGTATGGAGAGTCTCAAAAAGATAAAAATGAATCTACCATTCAATCCTGCAATCCCACTACTGGATATCTACACAGAGGCAAAGAAATCATTATATTAAAAACATACCTTATTATGTTTATTGCAGCACAACTCACAATCACAAAGATATGGAGTCAACCTAAGTGCCCATCAACCAACCAAGGAGTGGATAAAGAGAATGTGGTCTATATAGAGAGAGGTATACACAATTTAAGAAAGGAAACACAAAAGGTATACACAATTTAAGAAAGGAAAAAGACTACTAAATTTGTGATACCCAAGTCATGTTTGACTTTTACAGGTATACGAGATGTAAGATATAATATACAACATAACAAAAATTATCAGTATATATTGAGTGTTATAATTTTAATATAGTTTTTTTTTTCCTTTCCTAAAATGTGTATCTGTTTTAGGTGCCCTTTCTCTATATATACCATGCAGTACTACTAATCAATAAGAAAGAATGAAGTAATGTCTTTTGTAGCAACTTGATTGGAACTAGAGACCATTATCCTAAGTAACTCAGGAACAGAAAAATAAATGTCATATGTTCTACATATAAGTGGGAATTAAACTATGATGACACAAGGGCATACAGAGTAGTCTAATGGATATGGGGGATTCAAAAGGGAGGAGGGTGGGAGAGATCAAGAAATAAAAATTACCTATGGGGTACAATGTACACTACACGGGTGATGAGTATACCAAAAGCCCAGACTAAAGCACACTGCAATACATACAGGTAATGGAATTGAACTTGTACTCCCTAACCCTATTAACATTTTAAAAAAGAAAAACAAACAAGATGTAAGTTATGACCCTTTTTTGTTTTGTATTTCAGGCTTTATGCTTTAAATATAATTTCGTAAAATCTCAGAATGGCTAATTTAACTCATTTCATTTTTGTAAAGTATTGACCACATAATCTGACATGAAAACTCATTCTACATTTTTAACTAATACCAACCATCAAAAAAGAAGTTTCAGTATTTTCCTCCTGGTCATAAACCTTCCTTCTGAATTGTAATTCTGAGATAGATGATTGGATAGATAGGTGAATGTTATATAACTGATTAAAGAGATAGATAAATATAGATGAGAGAGAGGAGAAGGGAGAGGGAGGGGGAAGAGAGAGAGAAAGAGTGCACTGCGGGGGAAAGGCTAGTAATTGGAATGAGCCCCTGGTACAAAAAACAGGTTAATTAGAGTAAAACAAATACGTTTATTAAAGTGTGTACCACACACAAGGTGGGCGATAGCCAGAGAATGAGCAGTTCTCTGAAGGTGGCTTTGGATTCCGGCACATACAGCATCTTCAACAAAAAACAGTACATTTTTAGAGAAGCAAAAAGGCAAAGGAAAAGGGCTTTGAGTCTCTGTAGGCAGCACATGTGAAGGCAAGCAAATGGAAGATGGATTAGTTAGAAAAACCAGTTAATGTATACTACACTTTGGTACAACCTCAAGGCTGAGGAGGGTCTACAAGGATATTCGGTATTTAACTTTGTTCTCCCTGAAAGATCTGGGGGAGAAAATGCCCAGATACCTTTTGTCTCTATAAATCTATGTCCTGCTTTTATGCTACTAGAGGAGGACAGGGATTCTCCTGTGTCTGCTTCTCCTCAAATATCTACAGCTCAACTTTCCTTCATACTTTAAGGAGGCTTATTCTGGTCTCCTCTGATGGTCAGTCAATAGTTAAAGTTACTTGACTAAGAGCTTATGATCTGGATGAAATAAGACCCCATCCCCTTCAATAGTTCTGTAGGAATCTCTGTTTTGCTGTTATGAATCTTTTCCGCAAAAGAATGTACTTAAGAACAGCCACTTCATTAGGGTTGGAAGGTAGGCTTTTCACCCCATGAGACTAGATAGTAAGATCCAAGATGCACAAGGATCCTGCCTGTCTTTTACACGGAAGGGAAAGGGAAATTTTGGAAGAGAAAATGGGAAAAAATGAATATTCAAAATTTCGGTGTTTTTTAAGCAATAGAAAGGAAAATAAGAAAATCAATCTTCAACATTAGAAAAATGGTATTAACAGGCTACCAATGCCATAAAGAAGCATGAGAAATTGGTCTTCTTCCGGGATTCCAGGCTTGGCATTAGAAGTTCATGTTCAAGTACGTCAAGTAATTTGTCAATTACTAGCTAAATGATGCAATTAAATGACATTATATTCCTGAACCTCAGATTTTTCATCTATAAAATGGGGGTGCTAATATTCAACTTAGAGTGCTGTGATAATGATTAAAAGAAATTATGCAAAAATGTTATAAATTTTAAGAACTTATGCAAATGTCAGAAACTTTTATTACAGATCTATTTTTAGAAAATAGGAAAATAATTTGTTTAAAAAATTACCATAATCCAAAAGGAATAAAGTTCAAAATCCCCATGTTTAATTAACCTGGCATTTCTAAGAAAGAAGGCAGGCTCCAGCATTGTTAGCAGAGAGTCTGCTCTATAAATGCCATTGTCTGGTTACAAGTTGGCCTATTCAACTTAATATTGCACATTTATAATTTTACAGTACACACAAAAGCCTATATTACCTAGGAGATAATAAAGAACACGTTCAACAGAAAGATAAAAGCACAGAATGAACTGAGCATGAACAGAAAATAACCTATTTGAACAAATAAACAATAATACTTGACCTTTAACTAGAAATGATTTTATGTCCAGAGGGTATTTTCCCTTATATAAAATGCAGCTGTGTTTTATGTTTCCTTTTATTGAACATTATATACTGATAAAAACAAACACCTGGCAGACGGGGGTATCTAAAACTAAAACAAAACAAAGCAATAACAAAACACCGTATTTCATTTCCCCCACTGTAGAGGCCTGAAGAAAAGTACTTCATTTGCCTGGAGAAAATCCTCTTTTCTTCCTGATTAAAGGTAATCAGAGCACTTTGCCTGACAATCTTGGCTAATTTTAAAAAACTATCATATTAAATGATAACGGTTAATAACTATCCATATCACACAGCAGGAAAATGAAGGTCCATGCTATAATGTGAATGTTAAACAAGGCAAAGAATATAACTAGCTGTGAACAGGGCAAATTTTGCTCATCTTAAAAAATAGTTACTCCTGTGCTCCCAAACCATACAACAGGCTGCACTTTCTTTTCCAGCGTTCAATAAATGATTGTCCTGTCATTGAGTTTCTTTTCTCCTAACCTGTAGTGCTGTGGCCTTATTAGATTGCTGCCTGTCATTATAAAGATAATCTTGCACCATGGCTTTTTCCTTCATCCCCAAAATGCTAGCCAAGAATTTTCCAGAACAGGTCAAGACATTCACCAATGATAAACTTAACACTGCTATTGTCCATCCACAATTTAAAAAGAACCATAGTGTTTTTCTATTAAAAGTCACACCACCACCACCCCCAGAATATTGCACCTTTGAGGGCTAAGGAGGCTACTTTGAATATCATTAATACTGCAGTGTCCTCGGTTACCCTAACTCTAGGATCTGGTGTTTTTACCCTCTTTTTCAGCCTTCCGCTGACTGTTGGAATAACCATTGACTGTGTTCCCAAATACTTTTCTCATCAACATTTAGTATGGCTAATGCTGTCATTAGTGATGACGATGAAGTGTGTGCATGATAGTTATGGCGTCTGTCCCTGATCAGAATGCAAATGGGACAGAGAGGCACCATGGGAAGTCCTTGTTTAACATCTGCAATACCTACTTTAAGCTATTGTATCAGATTTTCACGTAGGGCTTGGGAACTGAGACATCTCAATTTGGGTGGAGGAAGCAAATGGGCTAAAATCTGGAGGGAAAGACTATTTCCGTGGGATAAAGTTGTGAGAAGTAGGTGATAAAATGACCCTGGATAATTAGATGTATCAGCACTACCGGGGGGGAGACACAAAGGGAAAGAAGGAATCAGAAAATCCACCACCTCATAGGTGTGTGCCACATTATCCTCCAATCTGGTTGCACCCATCACCTACTTGTCTGATACAAATAACTTCCTAGAAGCTCAGATAATCCCTGAATATTGACTCTAAAAGGGGAGCTAAGCAATTTTGACCAAGCACTTGTACATTAAGGGAGCTACAAAACACTTATTGTCTTCCAGAGTTGTGAGAATGAGCAGTTCCCACTACTGTGGGAGGAAGGGAATGAAAGCCACTCTATGTGCACATTTGGGGAGCCACGTGTCCTGGCACTCAGAAAGGCGGGCTTTGGCTGATGTAATCTTCCTCCTGTATAGCTGAGCAGAGGTCACACAAAGGATGCTGGCAAGCCCAGGACTCAGGCTTCTGAAATCTGAGGCCAGTTCTCTCTCTGTAGCACCGTACCCCCCTTATGGCTTGTATAGTCATTCTCTCCATTCACCCAAAGGTGAAAATGGAGAAAAGCAAAATTTGTGAAATGACCTCTAAAGGTGGGGTGGGCTTCCCTGAGACCTGGCTTCACAGCTGAGTCTCTCCAGCAGTTTCTAAACATCACAGTGTGTTGTGGATTGACAACACCAAAATGAGAACAGCCAGATGAAGCTGGATGATTCCTGACACACAATAGGGAGACCGGGGTCAAACCGCAGTAGTATGGTGTTCTTCCAACAGCCTTGTTCCTCAGAAGCGTATTGACCACTCTTTTAAGGGAAGGCCATTACTACTATGAAAAATAGAACTATGCAGGCAGAGGAGACCACGGGAAAGTCCTTAAAGTCTGGCTATGGGTGCTCAGGCCGATAATCTAGCACTGTGGGAGGCTGAAGGATGAGGATGACTTCATCCCAAGCATTCAAGACCACCCTGAACAATATAGAGACTCAATCTCTGCAAAAAAACTTAGCTCGCTGTGGTGGTGTGTACCTGTAGTCATAGCAAGTGAGAAGATTAAGACAGAGGATGGCTTGAGCCTAAGAATTCTGAGCTTGCAGTGAGCTGTGATGATGCCACTGTACTCTAGTTCAGGTGACAAGAGTTAAGATCCTGTTTTGAAAATAAATAAGCCCATTTTTATTTTCCCCAACACAACGGAGCTCACCCTAGAAGGGGTTACCTATCGCCTATGAACCATGTCATTTTCTAAAAGAAGAGTTTAAAAAATGGGCTCAAAGAAGTTATATGCGACAGTATTTTATCAAGTACTAAGGTATCATACAGATGTAAGGGATTATCATTTTTTATGTTAGGAATAAAGAGCGTTCAAAATCTCCATTAGCAAATAGAATACAATGTTTCACATTTTCTTCTAGCAGTTCTTTCCCATGCCCACCGCAAATCTGTCTTTATTCTAGTCCATCCATTTTTCACTTAGGTCTGCTTATACAAATAGAAATAGACAATAGACTCATAAAATGTTTTATTTGAAAAAGATCTAATTTTGATTTCATAAACGAGAATACTCAGAACAGCTGGGGCCATAAAGATAAATGCCTATAGGGGCTGGCCAGGTAACATAAAGGAAAACAGCTGAGTGAGAACTGTTTGCTGGGTCTGAGAAAGCCAGCGGTACTGGCAGGATGACAAGCAACAGCTAGAGGGAGAGGAAGGCAATGCAGGGTGGGACTGCAGGAACTTGGTGCGCCCACCCTCCTGAAGGTAGCAGGTCCCCAGGGTGACCATGCAGGAAGGTCAGCCCATCACTAGCTAATTTTTCAAAAAGCTGAAATCCAAATCTTTGCATGAAATCTCATAATTTGTGATGGTTGCATCCATTTTTAGACATTGAAAGGAAAAGTAAAGAAATAAAACACCTTCAGGCCTATTCCAGTCTATACCCTACTAGCTTGTCACCTCTCAGTTTGCCACGCGATTTCTCATCCTCTCTGCATCCTTGTCTGTTTAAGAGCCTGTGGAAAGACAGCTTAAGCCCACTCAGTTGTTGCTTCTACCCATTCAGTGGCCTGAGCAGTGGGAGCTGCAGACCAGCCTTCTGCGGCAAGCTGAGGGCTCCCGTCTTCAACAGGGATTGCTGAACAGGCACGAAGGGCACCTGCAGCCTTCAGACTATTCTCAGAAGGAGTAACCGTGAGCTCAGGAACCAAAGCAATCCATTCACCCTGAAATTCTTTTTTTTGGTCGCAGGTTTTTCATCAGCAGCCTGCTCTTCCTTCGAATCTCTTCAGAACCGCTGCAGAGGTAGAGCCGGTGTGACCACCACAATCATTCAGGGGAGACAGTGCCACACAGGCACAGACTGCCCAGGCCAGCAGCCACCACATCAGACCCACGGAGTGAGCTTCCCTGTTGATGCAGGGGATGGCAATGTCCACACAGCTCAGGGCACAATGTGTATTAAGCAGGTTAACATAAGACACCTGTGAGACTAGCGTTCAGCCCTGGGTCAGTAACCACCAGAAGACGCAGCCCTTGAAGGGAAGAGCCCCCATCAGACTACCCCGGTGGCAGCTGTAAAGGTCAGACAGCCACTGGCCAGCATTTCTGGAGTAGGCGACACCACATCAGCTGGGCTTCCGATGGCAACGATGGCACAAGCTGCCAGCAGAGGTTTCTTCCAGGCCCTCCTCAGATTTATGACGCTCGGGCCTTTCCTTTTGTAGTTTTGCTGCTTCATCTAGAAGCCAAGGTTGGTGCCACCTAAGTGGGTTCCCACTGCAAGAAATTTGAGAACAACATCCTCCTTCATCTGCAGGACATCAAGGCCTTCAGACATTGTCAAAGGTTTCCTTTAAGTTTGGAGGGGAACCCAGAAAAGGGCTGGATGACCCTTTTTCTGGGTGGTAAGGGAAGATCACCACCTCTAAATATAAATACTGTTCTTTGTGGTCAGGATGTGGCTGATCGACACGTGCACTTTGACATTTTTATTTGTCTTACAGAGTGATGAGTGTGATGTTTCACTCTCATCATCCTCCCAACCTCTCATAGAATGTGATGAGAAGAGGTTGCTCTTTGGATGTCTGGGATTAAGGACACAGATTGGAGCCAGAGAACAGCAGAAAACAGACCAAAGAGGAAATGGTCCCTGTGATGCTAACTTCTTTAAGCCTGTGAATATCAGAATGATCTAAGATTTTTCACGGAGGAGGGTTACACTTCTAATCAGGCATCACACGACTCTTTCCTAGACAGAGTACACCAATTAGGTTTCCTTTTTTAATTTATTGCCTTTCCACCTTTGTGTTGTTTGGCTTATTCTCTGGTGAGTTCTTTCAAGCTCTCTAAAATTTGTCAAAACCCATACTTGACAGAATGTTGGACTATTGCTAATTCTACCAGGCACTTCTTCCTCCTGGAAGGATATGATAGGCTTGCTTAAATAAAATATTGATCATAAAAAAGAATCAAACATTTACAGTGCGTATCATTAGCCTTGGCACCATATTGGAATAGAAATTTGCCTGTTCAATGGTCTTTGATGTTTTGTTCCCTAATGCAAAGGTACTATCGCTCTCAGAAAATAGCAAATGGGGGTGGGGGGCACGCTCTCTGCATAGAAATAAAAACAATGTTCTAATATTAAACAGAAAACAAAATGGTAGTTAGGAAGCAGCTCAACAAAGTCATTAAAATGCTTATTGCCATTTGAAGGCATAATGATTGAAGTTATTATCTTAATGTAAGATTACTAAATAATGCATCCCATAAAAGAAAGACATTGTATTGGCCATAAAACGTGTGTAACTGCAACAGAATTCATACTTATTTAATGACACTTTAGAATCAGATGGTAATTAAAATGAAGTAGGAATTTTTAAAATGCAAGAGAAATCCAAACATACCAGTATATAAATCGAAGCCCTCTCTTTGTTTTGTGAGCACATAAAGTAAGTTTCACGTGGGTGTGGGGGGAATGTTTTTCCCTTTGTTAACCCACTGGGACCGGCACAATTTTGAGTCTTCAGTATTTCTACTTCTAATTGCTGGGAGGGTTCATTATCAGCTGTCTAGAGTGCAATACATCAACCTTGCAAAGCTGAGTTACAAAAGACGTTCACACATCTGATGGGCTGCTGTGCTAAATACATCTTAATTTGTGCTGCATCTGCTGTTTTCTAATTTGTTTGTCATGCTGTGAATGCTGCGGACTTTGTTAGAGCAGCTCCTTGATTTTTTTCCTTTAAAAATGCATCAGTACTTCATTTTTTATAAAATGGCTGTCTTCCATCAGTGTTCATCTATGTCTTGCAATGCCATAAACTTGATTCTGTTATGCACACATATGTATGCAAAATCCTATGCATTTGAATACATGCATGTTTATAGTAGAAGGAATGTACATGTATTTGCATGTTTATCAAGCCAAATATTGTTTAATTACATAAAGCAAAACTAACATAACTGGATGCGCAAAATGACCACAGGACCAATTTCATAACTCTCGCTTGGATAACAGTGCTTTAGGTAGGCAAGTCTGGGTTTGGTTCCCTGGCTATTCAGAAGACGCAAGCATGGCTGGAGCTCTTAGATAACACTCAACAAAGCAGACATTCAAGTAAACATATACGATTAGTGTGATCCAGTAAAATACAGTCTCAACATTAGGGAAGTTCAAATTCAAGTTGAGGAAGAAAACAAATACCGCTAACCTCAAGCCCATGTCTTCCCCAATACTTTGACAAAAAGCCAAGGTGAAGGCAAGGCTGGCTCCCGGGCACACGAGCCACGTGGTGTCTCATGGTTAGGAGGGAGCTGGGTGGGATCTACAATTCTGCCATTAGCATTTAGAAAATTTTAATAATTTATGATTGAACAAGGAGCTCCATAGTTATATAGAGAATGAAGGTTGAAAGCCAGCCATTTCTAGTTGACATTATTTCTGAGCATACAGTTTCTTTGAATGAAACTGATTAAAAGACTGTGCCTTCTGTCACAGATTTGGGATTAATAGCCACAGTGACACTCGAAGTTAATCTATAATCTTTAAAAAAACAACCTCAAGTTCAATCTTACAAGGGTACATGTGAAACTTACTAGGTGTAGAACATAAATGTCTTAACACAATAACTAAGAAAATGCTGTGAAGGCTATGTTAACCAGTTTGATGAAGACAGTTCAGATTGTATATAAAACCAGCACATGGTACCCCATGATTGCATTAATGTACACAGCTATGATTTCATTAAAAAAAAAAAATTAAGCAAAATACAATTTTATTTTTTTTAATTTCCTACCACCCTCTTACCTTTATACAAACACATACACTCAACACACACACACACACAATTATTGAAGGAAACCTCAATAAAAACCAGGGATTTGGAGGAAGGCAGTGAGCTAAATGCCAGGGAGATGCTGGCATGGAAGTTGGCATCCTTTGTGTCTGCAGCCTCAGGACAGAGCTGCAGGGAGGCAGACTGCACTCCGGTGTAGGAGGGAGCCGGGGACCCATTTGCATAATGCCAATCAGTCTTCCACGTCAGGTCTTCCCAGGAACATGCAGAGGCGATTACCAAGGCAGGCATGATGACTGGTGGAGTCACAGACAAATCAGGGCTCCCGTAAAGGAGTCTGTTGAATCAATAAGGCGTACTGTTCAACCAGGGCTGAGAAAAATACCTCATAAAGTAACAGCATTTGTAAAGGTTAATCAATTCAGCTAATTGTAAATGCTCTCAATTGTCAGTCCCCGAGCAGTCCCTTCTCTTTGTAGCTAGTAATTCACTGTGGGACGCAGCGACTACAGAGCAGGGAGTGGAGAAAGCGGCGAAAGCAGTCAAATTTCTCATTACTCCGTCCGTGTTGTGCTCTGTCGGTGTCTGTAAATGTCAATATATTTACCGCAGGGAGATAGCCTTTTTTCCCTGCTAGCACTTCGTTGCCTCCTTCATTATATACAAAACAAAGTGAAAAGCCTAATTATCTTGGTCTAGGCAGATGGAAAGGAAATCAGGATATTGATCTTTGGGGCAAGGCGAATGACTAATAAGCTGGCAGTTAAAGGCATGGTCTTTCTTTGACAATGGTAAGAAAAAGACATCTTGTTCTCTGCCCAGAATGGACTGACAAAAGGAAAGCGACCCCTTCTGCCAGGCCCGCCCCCTGCCTCGGTTTCCCCAGCAGGAGCAAAACCACAGCGGAATGGATATCAGTGGAGGTTGGAGAAATAGAAATAAGTCATGTTATCTTCAATGATTATGTCAGCGTTCTGCCTATAGTTGATGTTCTGTGAATACTCATGGAATAAAGGAGCCTGAAATAATAACAAAAAAGGAAAGAAATAGAAATAAGTCATGTCAGGCAGAAAAACACCAAGATAATTCTACCCTGAAATTATAACCAACCACTTTAATAGAACCAGGGAATGCCTGTCTGTCTTTTAGGCCTTATAATCACAGTAGCCCCTATTTCCAGGCCGTTGGTGAGTGTTCTACTGGGGACATAGATTTCAATTTGTTTTAAAAACTGCTAGAAAAATTCTAGAAAATAATGATCCAGGATAAATCATAAATGGTCCTAAGAAAAGTCACATTCTCCTTCAGATTTCACATACGTCTTTCTGCTCCTTCCTTTGTAGCTGTCCGTGGTGTTACATTTCAGAAGATTTTGTTTCCTTCCAGCTATAAAGATCGATCTTCTTCTATATTTAAAAAATATCTGACAATAGAATCATTTCTAAGCACAAGTTATAAAAGCCAAAAATGAAGTGAGAAACTTTTCAACTGTTCTGAAATATGGGTAATAACAGGAAATTATGTGTTAATAACTACTTATATGCATTCATTTATTCCGCCTTTGAATCTAACGAGATATATAATTTCCCACGTTGAAACATGAACTGCTGAAACAAGCAGCCAATTTCCTTGTCTTTCATTTGCACCTCAGTAAAACGTAAATGTCTTTTCTTTAGCACTAAGGCTGTGGAAAGTTGGCAAAATTTGAAAATATACAAAGAATCACATTCTATTACACAGCCTATGCTTTCAACAACTTGACAAAAGAGCATCTTTAGGTGTGTTTCAGTTTAGTGTTATTAATCCGAGACGTGGTACAATTCTAACTAAATCTATCAGATGCCTGTGTTCCTGGCAAACAGTCTGATATTTAGGTACGTCAAGTGTTGCCGTCACACAGACCAAGTAGCTTGAAGTGTATGGACCTGAACAGCCCCGGAAACAAGTGAGAGAAGACAGGGACAACAGCGAGTTGGCACCTGGCACATCACAAGAGATTTTATCCCCCATATGTGGGATAATGCTAGCTCTGTTTAGGGATGTAGCATGTTTAAAGTCAAATTGACTGGAGCATCGTAATCGCCGTGGTACAATCAGAAAAAATCTAGGGGCTTCTCTAGAGTGAGAAAACCACTGGTTTGCAGAGGACCTCTGCAAACTCTGTTGTTGCATTTTGTTTTAGAGACAGTCTCACTCTGTCACCCTGGGGTAGAGTGCCATGGTGTCATCGTAGCTCACAGCAACCTCAAATTCTTGGGCTCAAGTGATCCCCTGGCCTCAGACTCCCAAGTAGCTGGGACTACAGATACCTGCCACACTGTCCAGCAAATTTTTCTATTTTTGATAGAAATAGGGTCACACTCTTGTTCAGGCTGGTCTCAAACTCCTGAACTCAAGCAACCCACCTACAAAGTGCTAGAATTATAGGCATGAGCCAACAGGCCTGATAGGAACTCTGCTCTTTTTTTTTTTTTTTTTTTTTTGAGATGGAGCCTCAAGCTATCCCCCTGGGTAGAGTGCCATGGCATCACAGCTCATATCAACCTCCAACTCCTGGGCTCAAGCGAGTCTCCTGCCTCCGCCTCCCAAGTAGCTGGGACCACAGACGCCCGCCACAACGCCCGGCCATTTTTTTTTGGTTGCAGCCATCATTGTTTGGCAGGCCTGGGCTGGGGATTTGAACCCGCCACCTTTGGTGTACATGGCTGGCGCCTTAGCCGATTGAGCCACAGGCGCCGAGCCAGGAACTCTGTTCTTAATGAAA
>CAUYQV010177097.1:0-12511 GCA_963574575.1 Galagoides demidoff | reverse complement strand
CCATGGCCTCACAACTCACAGCAACCTCCAACTCCTGGGCTCAAGCGAGTCTCCTTCCTCAGCCTCCCAAGTAGCTGGGACCACAGGCGCCCGCCACAACGCCCGGCCATTTTCTGGTTGCAGCCATCATTGTTGTTTGGCGGGCCCCAGTTGAACCCGCCACCTTAGGTGTACGTGGCTGGCGCCTTAGCAGATTGAGCCATAGGCGCAGAGCCTCTCACTGTGGTTTTTATTTGCATTTCCCTGTTGAGCTGTGATGTTGATCACTTTTTCATATACCTCCTGGCCATCTATATGTTTTCTTTGGAGAAATGTCCATTCAAGCTTCTAATCTATTTTTTAATTGGGTCCTTCGTTTGTTCTTGAGTTACAGTAGTTCCTTATACATTGTGGAAATTAACCCCTTGTCAGAATAGTTTCCAAATATTCCTCCTGCTCCACAGGTTGCTTCCTCACTCTACTGTTTCCTTTGCTTTGCAGGTTTTCAGTGTGAAACAGCTTCACTTGTCTATTCTCACTTTTGGCGTCACATCCATGGAATCCCTGCCAAGATGTCATGAAGTTTTGATCTAAGTACTGGCTATGGAGATTTGGATTAGATGTGGCAAAAGGGAGGGAGGGAGAAAAATGAAGAGATTCCAAAACACCTACTGAGTAGAAGTGAGAGAGCCTGGTGACTGACAAGATAGAAGACTGATACCTCCATAAAAGGAGGGAGAGGTGAATTAGGATGACTTCTAGCTTTCTGGCCATCACAACAAAGCAGATGGCCATCTCATTTAACGGGATGAGGGGCATGTCAGGAGGAATAAGCTGGGGCTGGTAGTGGAGAGTGGGGTGATCAACCATTCGCTCAGCAGAGCATCTTCTATACATCAGTCCAGTTCCAGGTGCTGGCAATGAGGGAGCAAAACTACAAACCACCACCTCTGCTCTCACGGAGCTCATATTCTAGTAGGCAAAACAAGACAAAATTAGTAAAATATTTAGTATGTACATATGTTGCCTACATACATAGATATAAAATATGTGGTATACGGGACAGTGACCAGGAAGCATCCTGATGAGAAGGTAACGTTTTAGTAAAGAGCTGTAGAAAGTAGTCTTGAGCTTGGTGTGTGACTGAGCTATATGAAAGACACACACAAACTGTCAGGAGTTCTGAGTCACATGAGATGTGCTGGGGATCCAGGTCTCCAGTCCACAGGGTGTGATTGAGCAACTACAATGGCTGGGAGATCGGGTTATGTGTGAGAAGGTGGAGGCCTCGGGCACGCATCTAAGGAACCTCCACACTTAGCAAAGAACCAGCAAGGAAAACAAAGTGGCAGTCAGAGAGGTGGGGGGAAGAGGCTGGCATCACAGAAGCTGGGAAACATTTAAGAACACATTAACAGTGGTGAATGAGGGCCTGTTACAGGAAGAGGCCAGCTGATTAGTGTTCACTGGAATTAGAAAGCCACTGGTGGTCCTGCCGATAATTTCAGTGGAGTAACAGGGCAGGTGAGAAATGACAGGGACATAAGAAACAAAGAGAGGTCACGCAAGATGCCTGACTGTAAAGGGAAACAGGAACCCAGGCAGTACAAGAGGAGGATTGGGGGGGGGGGGTCAAGGGAGGTTGATTTTCTAGGATGAACTATACCTGAGCATGTTTCAGTGCTAATGGCAAGTACTAAGAAGTACAAGAGATGAAGATACAGGGGAGAGGTGATGATCTGCATAAGGTTCCTGAGAAGGCTGGAGGGCCGGGTCTCACCACAAAACTGGCCTCAGAGAAGCCTCCACCTAAGGAAGGAAAGGCAGAGAAGGAGACACAGGTAGGTTTCTAGATCTAGCAGGAGAAAGATGAGTAGTTCCCAACAATCAGGGTCTTTGTTCCTGAGCAGCAGCTCATCCGATCTGCTGAGACACAGGCTAAAGGAGGTAGAGTGTGGCAAGCATGAAAAAGGCCCAGCAGCCTTGTGGCAAGAAGAGGGAAGAGAAAATCCCAGTAACCACAAGCATGTGATGAAGGCAGAGTTGAAGGAGGCAGCTAGAAATTTACAACGGAACCAATTCACCCACATGTGCAATTTCATTCTGAAGGAAACCAAAACATTTCACCACCAAATATACTTCTTTGACATATTTCAAGATGGTTATTTGGACATACAAGAATAACTGAAAACCTGTCTTTTGTGGAGGAGCTCTGCATCAACAGAGAAAACACGCATGTGGTAGCCAGGCTTTCTCTCTGGCCCTCCCTCATCCAGATCTAGGATAGAGTCAAGAGCGCTGGAGCGAGAGAAGGTCTGAAGGAAACACTTACCCTCTTCTCTCTGAGGGCTGCTACCTATGAGGTTTCGTCTGCATAACAAGACCACATCAGCTACTCAGGCCTCCTAGTCTCCCCTCCCATACCTCAATTGCTCTAAACACCTATTTATCTCTTTTGTAATCTCAAAATGACAAAAAATCATCAACCATCTAGCCATTTCTTTTTATTCTTATATAATCTGCTTTTTATTAGTGGATTTTCAGTGAGCCTCAGGAGGGCAAAGACGAAGTTTCCCCTTGGTACATAAAATTCAACAGTGCTCAGCTATCCAGGGGCTTATTTGGAGAGGACAGATACACAGAAAGTTCATCTAGGGATGGGTAGTTTTTATTCACTAAGTATTTGTGTTTGCATACTTAAATTTACCCCCTTTGAAAATACAGGTTTTTCTAAGTATAACTGTATTCCATATGTGAGCACAATCTTGCATGTAACAGGTGCTAAATACCTGTGTTTTTTGTTTTTTTTTTTTTAGGACAGAGTCTAACTCTCGGTAGAGTGCCGTGGTATCACAGCTCACAGCAACCTCAAACTCTTAGGCTTAAGTGATCCTCTTGCCTGAACCTCCTGAGTAGCAGGGGATATGGGCACCTGTCACACCTGGCTATTTCTTTGAGATGGGGTCTCGCTCTTGCTCAGGCTGGTCTCGAACCCGTGAGCCTAGGGCAATCCACCTGCTTCAACCTCCCAAGTGCTGGGATTACAGGTGTGAGCCACCACACCCAGCCAAATACTTGCTTCTTTTTAAAATTCTTTTCAATCTCTGTCACCTAGTGGTGGTGTCATGATAGCTCCCTGGCTCAAGCAATTCTCCTACCTTAGCCTTTCCGGTAACTAGGACTAACAGAGTGTACCACCATGCCTAGAATAGTTTTTTAAAAAGTTTTTGTAGAGATGGGGTCTCATTATGTTGTGCTCAGCTAGTCTCAAATTCTTGGCCTCAAGTGATCCTTTGGCCTTGGCCTCCCAAAATGCTACAATTGTTGGTGTGGGCACTATGTTAGTCTAAACATATGCTTCTTCAGTTGACTTAGACTCACCTGATGTTTCAGTGGAGATTCTATCCTCCTGAACTCAGAAGGTTGATTCTCTAATTGATATACAATTAGGCCCCTCTCTGCAGTTGCCACCACAGCCATAGGGTATATCTAGGGAATGTAGGAAAACAGAAACATGCTTCAAATGAAGGAACGTGTTTTTTTATACACACATATTAGATTGATTTTTTAATCACAAAATTAAGTCTGAATTTTGAAAGTTTAATAATCCCATGATATCTACACACTGTACAAAAACCTAGAGAAACAGAAGTTGAAAGTAGAACCTTAATATATTTTTTAAAGACTTGTTTTGTAAAATTAACTGGAAAATATGTGAATATTTAGAAAATATACTTAGAAACTAAGAAGAAATAAAGATCCCCTATACTGCCCCTCCAAATATACTATAACTGCTAACATAGTATATTTTCTTCCCGTCCTTCCCCTGAGCATTGTGTCTGCGTGTGTGCATCTGTATAATCCCTGTCCTTTACTCAAACTTTTGTGAGCCCATGTCACAGACTAGAGGCAGCCATTTACCACTCCCTCTAATGAACCAATGTTTAACTATATTATACATATAAAATAAAGACAATTTGCATCTTTGATTATTTTTCTCATGATAAATTCTTTAAAATGGAATTACTGGGCCAGTTGGTACAAAACTTTAAAACTTAGGAATAAATGAACAGGGCAAGTTCTTCAGTTTCTATCTCCCTTACAGACGGTCCTAAAGACCTAATGCGGTACCACACCATGAAGTTACTGCTAGTTTTCCTACTGTCCACGATAAATATCACACTAGGGATAGTACACAGCTGGCTACAGATGATCAAACAAGTGATCGAAAAACCAGACACCCAGTTTTTAATAATTCTGGAATAAATGCAACACAAAAATCTTAGATGGCTGAGGCAATCTGAACTATGTTGGGCATATCTATTCCTATTCCTAAAGTGACTTTGTCTTTTAAAACGAAATAATATATATTAAGTTGAAATTCCTTACCACATCAGCACAGTAACACCTTTCAGGGAGTTGCAAAACCATCATAGGATTTGATGACCGAGTATCCCAAAACTTAAAGCAAAAAACAAAAGAGAAGGCAGAAAGTGACCATTCAGAGCTGATGCTTAAATGGTGTAAATGCCGAGCACAGCTGGGCCAGATAATACCTCAGCACACATTATACCTTTAAAGTCTTATCCCAGCTTCCAGTCATCACACAGCTGTAGTTTGGAGCTTTGATCCAATGTATGGTTTTAACGGGAGCATCATGCTTTCAACAAGACAAGAATAAAACAGATCAAGGTAAATGTAACAAGGTACTAACTAAATAGTTTTAGTTCTGAAAATTCAAAGAGAAGGGAACTAATTTAAATATTGAGATCACACCAAACAAAAATCAAAGGACATCAGTGTTTCTCTATGACCAAAATATTCAATTTAATAGGAACATATCTGATTTTTACCCATAACTAAGAGTCAAACTACCCTTCCCTCGGGAGATATCCATAAACAACTAGAAGAGAACGTTACCATTTTGTTTATTAAGGTGACATGAACTAAGAGATCAAGGAGATACTTCGAGTACACAGACTGTGATCTCAAGAATGTGAAAACGTGTCAAGCGGCTCTTCCTGAAGCCCCAACCAGGCTGGATCCTCTGGTCCTAAGTTCTCTTACCTTTGTTACTTGTGCCCTCTCTTAGCGTCCTTCACACAAGAACCTGTCTGATGTCCCTGAGTAGACTGTAAGAACCCCAGGGGTGTGTGGAACTGTCGCCCTTACTCACTGCTATATTTCCTAGCCCCAGTTAAGTGCCTGACAAATAGCCGTCGTTCAATAAAGCCTTACTAAATGACCAAAGATAGTTGGTAGAAGGCAAGCCATGCACACGTGTTGGGGTGTCAAACACAGGAACATCAAGGACCACCTGTAACATTTATCTTTTACAGCTTTTTTTTTTTGGCCTGGGCTGGGTTTGAACCCTCCACCTCCGGCATATGGGGCTAGCGCCCTACTCCTTTGAGCCACAGGTACTGCCCTCTTTTACAACTTTTAATGTCATTCACTCCTTATGACGCCAGCTACACATATATGGAAGACCCATGACAAAGCAATCTGAAATACTATTAAGAATGAGAATGGTTGTAAAATTTGTGTCACTTTTGTGTTAAAGATGTTTCTGCTATATAAAGTTTAACTAATTTGATCAAGTCAAACTGCATTTCCTACAACAGAGAACTACTAATAAATTTTATTTATTAAGGAATCATCACAGTCCTGCCATCCAGTCTCGTCAGTCTCTTAGTTACCTGTGCAATCTGTATTGCTTGATTACTGTTGAGATCCCACATTTTAGCAGTTTTATCACACGATGCTGTAAATACTTTGCTCCCATCCTAAAATGTAGAAAATTTTTCTTTAATTTTTGGAAAAATTAAATCTCTCTCTATATTTAGATATTAGGTTCAACATACTGAAGCAAACTTTGTTTTGTAATTTTAATTTTTCCAGTATATTGTCAACTGCAGTGTCATGCAAAAAATACATTTCAGCTTTATTTGTTTTAACTTTTTTTTTTTTTGAGACAGAGTCTTACTTTCTTGCCCCCAGTGGAGTGACATGGCATCATAGCTCATAGCAACCTCAAACTCTTGGGCTCAAGTAATTCTCTTGCCTCAGCCTTCCAAGTAGCTGGGACTACAGGTGCTTGCTACAACACTGGGCTATTTTTTAGAGACAGAGTTTCACTCTTCTTCAGGCTGGTCTCAAACTAGTGAGCTCAAGCAATCCACTGGCATTGGCCTCCCAGAGTGATGGAATTTCATGTGTGAGCCAACATGCCCGACATTTTTTTTTTTTTTTCCTAAAGAGATGGGTCTCTTGCTGCCACCCAGGCTGGAGTGTAGTGCCACCTAGAACTCCTGACCTCAAGCTATCCTCTCAGAGCCCTTGAGCCACCACTCCCAATCTCTGTGTTTTATTACTGTTATTACCAACTTACTGTTTCATGTAAGACGTAACCCAGAAGCAGGATTTTTAAAAAATCAAAAATCACAACTTAGTGAAAAGTGACTCTAGTAACCCTGATCCTAGTGCTCCTCTTTGAGGCAACACTTAGCCACTTTTAAAATTTTTTGTTTTGATAAGAAAAGTTGCAAAATAATATAATAAACTCCCACGTACACTACACCTAGATTCACCCATGTAAACATTTTGACGCTTACTTTCTCTCTCTCTCTATACACATACACCTGTAATCATTATTACTTTTGTACAGTTCCATGTCTAATAATACTTTTTAAATACATGCAATAAAATTTACAATACTCATTGGTCCTATCTAAACTGAAGAACGGCTTTAAAAATTAGTAGTCATTGTGTAATAGTTTTTAAAACATTTACACATGCAACTCAAAGGCAGGTCTTCTCTGTCACTATGCTGGAAAGCAGCCAGGTACCTTACACACATGAACAAGTGTGCTGTATTCTAACAAAATTTATTTACAAAAATAGACACTGGGTCAGATTTGGCTTAGGTGCTGACCCCTGGCCTACAGTATTTTCATGTTTAGTTTCACAGTCAAAAGATTTACCACTGTCTTCCCCTAGCAAAACTTTCTTCCTGAAGTGATATCATTTCATTTGAAAGAAGACATAAAACCTGCTCCTCACTCTATTAAAGTTACAAAGATAATTCTATAAATCCTTCAAAACAGCCAAAGAAAGGTATCAAGTATGGAGTGAGTCGCCTTGAGCCTGAGTGGAACGCTGGCCCCTCAACTCATAATACCAGGCCCACCATCTGTGATCAGCACTGTGGAGTGGAGTGGGCCAGTTCCCAGAGGATGGCAGACACAGAGCAGAAGCTAACAAAAAACAGGAGAGAGAAACATTTTTACGCCATTAGGCCCTATAGCTTCAACTCTGCCCTTAAAGTATTGAAGATTCACTTTCACCAAGTTTGGCTTTCACGCCTCAAGGTAACTTTAGGGGTTAGTGCCTCTACTATTTGGTTTCCACTCCCAGCTGTGGCTCCACCCTCAAGCTAGCACATACCTTCCTGCAAAGTTCCTCCAGGTTTTAGAGTCAGGAAGATCTGGGCTTAGGCTCTGTCAGTCCACTTGGGCTCGCTCGAGGAAGTGAGCCCCTCAGACACTTTGTGACTCTACGTAGATTTAATCTAGTTGTCACAACTTTCCACCAACTGTAATTCTTATTTGTTTCTATATTTGTCTGTGCTAAGAGGTCATGAGTCTGTGAGCATAGATTTGTTTACCTACCCTGACTTCCTATATCCCCAGGGCTTAGCACACAAAAGATGCCTGATAATTAACTTGGCAAAGTCAAAAGGTTGTAAGAGATGGAGCTGAATTTGAACCCAGGCTTATACTGGATGAAACAATGCTAACAAGCTTTAAGTGTATGGTTTACTTTTCTCTTTTTATGATTCAGTTCAATTCTTGTCTCTTCTGTAAAGCATTCACAGAATCCCTCCCAAACTTTGTATTTGGTTATTTAGTATGAAATGCCCAATTTCCTTAAGTACTAAATTTGATAGTTGGTATTTCTGACACTTCTTGTTTTATTTTTATTGTGAAGGTACATCCCCATTCTTTCAAATGGCTGTTTTGGCTTGTGATTACCTTCCAAAATTTTTTTTGAGCAATTTTTGTGAAACCATGGATAAGTCAAAAATTTACATTATTTTTGAATTATGAGTTGTCATGGAACCAATGCAAGACAGACAGCTCAAAGGAGGGATGTGGTTAACGAATGCAGAGTTCTGTCAACTGTTTAGGAAGTTCTGTTCTGGTGATTTTACCCTTGAAAATGAGCCAGATGGGCAACCTGAGACCAAGGTGAATAATGATGATCTGAAAGCAGTAGGTAATGGAATCCCAAATTATGAGTGAATTAGTAGCAAAGTTTGACATTACTGTTCCAACACTATGGGACCATCTGAACCAAATCAGCAAAATAAAAAAGCTGGAGAGATGGGTTCTGAATGAGTTAAATGAGCATCAGAAGAGAAGCTGTCTTGAAGCTTGCGTTTCTTTGCTGTCAGGACATAAAGAAAAACTATTTCTCCATCACAGTGGCAGAAGAGGGAGGAGACAGGCTGGGACCTTAATCTCCAGGCTCCCCAAAGCCAGGCCAAGGCAGCCCAGCTAGGAGGCTGCACACTTGCCCTAGGCGCTTCACCTGGCCTTCTTTGTAAATGGTCCCTTCATCATTAAACTCTCATCAATCACACACACAAAATTTAATTTCAGAGGGAGCACCTAAGTAAAGCTAACATTAAAAACATCAATAAATTATTATATTTATATTTAAAAATTTATAATCCCTACAGTGTGGATACATCCATGCTAAATGATGTTCAGCTTATTATTTAATACTGGAATAACACTGTACTTCAAGTAAACAAGAACATTAGAAATGGAGTGAAACATACGTCACTCCAGCAGACATCTAGCACAGGCCCCGTGTGCATCTGCTGGGCTTTTGGAATGGTTTGTCCACTGTCTTGAACTTCCCAGCAGCGAACCTGTGGTAACAAAACAAATTAATACAGATGAAGCAATTTGCAAAGTACTAGTTGCATTTAACACCTTATAATTAATGGGGTACAATTTAACTATGCATGGATCTCTCAGATTGACCTAATCACCTACCTTTAAGAACAAAGTAATTGAAAAAATATGCCAAGCAGCTGCTTTCCTCTTCCCAAGCTATTAAAATACACAAATTCTACCTCTTACATCTAAAATTGCAAAGATTTTCCCCATCATATCTGTAAGATACCTGTCTTCTAAAGCAGAATATCACTTACCCACTACCATTAAGACAGTCAAGAGAGACCAACATGGAAACTTACCTCTCTGAATACTTCAAGTTTCTATACAGGGTAGAACCTCTGTAAGTTGACCACTCAAGGGACTGTAACAAACTGGTCAACATACAGAGGAGAACAATGTAAGGAACTAGGCCTACAGTACTAGTGCCTGTCTGGTCTATGAAAATTAGATTAACTGTAGGGGGTGGTCAACCATGGAGGTTCTACTGTAATTTTTCCAGATTATAAATTTTCTAAATATGACAAGAAAATAAAAATCACCCTAATTCCACCAAAGACAAGCATGGCTATCAGCTCTGTGCGCTCAATCTCCTTTTCAGGTGCACGTATTTTTTTGAAAACACTAAACTATACAGCATATTCAATTCTTTCACCTGCATCATTAGTCTATTCATCTTTAAACATTCTAACATTTTTAGCAGCAAATTAACTGGTATTTCCAGAAACTACATGTAAAAATCAAACTTGTTCAACCTTGACAACATTCCTCCCCTGTTCTCTCCTCCTCCTCCTTCAGGAGGCCCTGCCTCCCTGCCGCAGACCACTTGGAATTTTTCCCCCAAATTTGCATACGACAAATTGACTTCACTATTGGATGTAATTTTCAAAACTTTCCCTAGGAATATGTTTTTATGAGAAGCAATACTAGGCAGTAGCTAGGAGTGCAGACCATGAGCAGGACTGTGCTGGCTTCTGCCTCCTGCACTGCCACTCAGACAGGTGACTCATGGCCAGTTATTTTACTTCCTGAGGCCTCAGCATCCTGATTCATAAAATAGCCATCACAATGTATTCAAAGTGCTTTAGTTGTCATAAAGACTAATTTAATTTAGATAATGTATATAAACTATATTACGGATTTCCTAAAGTCCCAGAAGGCGAATAATTGACACAAAGGGTATATAAACTTAATGATCTCTGATAAATGTTGCCAGTTATCCTTGGAAGAGTTCAACCAACCAACACACCGAGCAGCAGTACAGGGAAGGTTCCAGCTTATCCTTGCTGGTACTATTTTATTATTCTTTTAAACTTAATTTTCGTTAATTTGATAGAAAAAGAATTTATCATGTAAATCTGTGTTTACCTATGTGACAGATTAAGTTTATTTATTTATTATTTTTTTGCAGTTTTTGGCCAGGGCTGGGTTTGAACCTGCCACCTCCAGCATATGGGGCCGGCGCCTTTGAGCCACAGGTGCCACCCCAGAATAAGTTTATTTTCTGAAGTACCTCTTTATATCTTCTATTTTTCTACCAGTTTTTTGGCCAGGGCCAGGCCTGAACCCGCCACCTCCAGTATATGGTGCCGAGGCCCTACTCCTTTGAGCCACAGGTGCTGCCCTTTTCTACCAGTTTTTATGTTTCTTTTTTACACTATAATATTTTGTTCTTTTTCCTACACAAAAGAAATGTACAATGTTTATAAAGGATTTGTATTATCTAAAGTTGTAAAGTTTAACATGCCTGGAGAACACTTTTAGGATGCCAAGAAAATTCGTTTTGGTGGGTCACCACGGATAACATTCTTTCTTGCAGAACACTACACCTGGTTTGGGAATACATTTCGACACAGTAAGAATTCTACAGTAAAAATTTCTAAGCAATCAAATGGTTGTGGTCTCCTAACAAAATCAGTGATGTCTGCCATTCAGAAGGGTTTAGACCCTCTAAATTGATTACTTTAAAAAGGCTATGAATAAATCTTAACTCTGATTCACTGACTTGGGAAAAAATGGCACTAAAGCTAGGCTTGCCCGCACAAGAGATACGCTTCATAAAACATGCATTTAGGGAGCACTTACATCATTAGCCCATGAGCCTGCAATAAGAAAGTTTCCTGGCAAGGTTGGCGGGCTAAAAGACAGACAGCCAATGCTATCATCAGGAGAAGATGTTACTTCAATATCCTGGAGGAAAAAGTCAATATTAAAATGTATACTTAATCACAATTTAATTCAAAATTGCTTTCTCTCTCACTAATCATCTCATGACCTAACTGAATTAGACCTCTCTTACTTTGATCAAAAAGAGTAGAAACACACAAGCCAGTGATAACGGCGCTGCCAGGATGGGAAGTAAAACTCTAAATAAATGGCCTTGGCCTCATTTTCTAAATAAGGTTCCACAAGGTCACTCTGCCCCAGAGCTTAACTGTAGTTATCAACTATTCTCCCTTCTTCCCAACCATGGAAATTCAGATTCAACAGTCCTGGGCCAGGCCCTAGGAATCTGTAGCATTAACAAACAATTTGGGTAATTCTGGAGATCTGCAAGGTCAAGAGGACCAGGAGGCTAGTCTAGGGGAAACATTCTCTGTGCTCCAATGTTTGAGAAGGTTTCAGAGCTTTCACTTCAAGGAAGGCTCCCAAGCCATCCTGGGTTCCCCTGCTATCCTTGGTGTGAGAAACTCTTGCCTAAACTCTTCCTACAACCCTGTGAAGCTTTATGTGGTACCTTCATAGGGTTGTGGTTATCTGTAGTTGTGCTGCCAAACATGCTGGTCCCACCAGTTCCAAAACCTGAGGTTGTTCCAAACAGACTCATTTTGGCCCTAAAAAAAATAGAGAATGTTAAGGACAGGCTGTTTCTTAAGTAATAAATATTACTGAAAGGCAGTGTAAAAATAAATTAAGTCACAGAAGGGAAATATTCTAAATGGCTTGATGCCAGGCTTCTTTTCAGAAGAGATCTAAATAAACCATAAGCAGAGAGCTTTTTAAACTTTTTAAATTTTCTTAGAGACAGGGTCTTCCTGGAATGCACTGGTATAATTACAGCTCACTGCAGCCTTGAACTCCTAAGTTCAAGAGATCCTCCTCCTTCAGCCTCCTAAGTTGCTGGAACTACAGGTATGCACCATCATGCTTGCCTAATTTTTTAAGTCTTTTTTAGAGATAAGGTCTTACCATGTTGCCCGAGATGATCATGAACTCCTCACCTCAAGTGATCTCCCACCTAGGCCTCCCAAAATACAGATGTAAGACACTACACCAGGCTGCAGAGTGCTTTTTACAAATAAACTTTTAAAGAACAGTTTTAGGTTTACAGGAAATTGTAAAAGATGGCAGAATTGCCATATAATCCATATCCAGTTTCCCCTATTAATAATCTTATATTAGGGCTCAGCGCCTGTGGCTCAATCGGCTAAGGCGCCAGCCACCTACACCTAAGGTGGCGGGTTCGAATCCCCAGCCTGGGCCCGCCAAACAACAATGATGGCTGCAACCAAAAAATGGCTGGGCGTTGTGGCGGGCGCCTGTGGTCCCAGCTACTTGGGAGGCGG
>CAUYQV010177091.1:0-23087 GCA_963574575.1 Galagoides demidoff | reverse complement strand
GGGCGCCTGTGGTCCCAGCTACTTGGGAGGCGGAGGCAGGAGACTCGCTTGAGCCCAGGAGTTGGAGGTTGCTATGAGCTGTGATGCCATGGCACTCTACCCAGGGGGATAGCTTGAGGCTCCGTCTCAAAAAAAAAAATCAACTCACTTGTGCTGTGCCTGTGGCTCAGTGAGTAGGGTGCTGGCCCCATATACCAAGGGTGGTGGGTTTGAACCTGGCCCCAGCCAAACTGCAACAAAAAAACCAGCCGGGCATTGTGGCTGGCACCTATAGGCCCAGCTACTCAGGAGACTGAGGCAAGAGAATCTTGCCCAAGAGCTGGAGGTTGCTGTGAGCTGTGATACCACAGCGTTCCACTGAGGGTGACAAAGTGAGACTCTGTCTCTTAAAAAAAAACCAAAAACTCATTTTTCAAGACTCTCTCAAATATATCCTCTTTTCTGAGACTCCTCTCAGCCAATCCCTGCCTCTTCTAGTCAATCCTGGGTGAGTCTGCTTTTTAATTTTGTATCCTATATCACCCAAAAGATATTTAGTGTATATTTATTAAAATGAACTAAAAGTTGTAAGAGCAGTATAGACTTATTACTTTAAAAACCACCTTATTAAAAAGCTAATACTTGAGAGCTCTGTATATTCTGAATGAAGGATGGACTAAATCACACAGACAGAAATGATTGTTAACCATTTTACTCCAGACAACTAAATAACCACCATAGTCCTACCATAGCTTCAGTCTGTTTAAGATAAAAAACACATGCATTTTTTATCTTAAACAGACTCTGGAAAATCCTATTTACTCACTTCTAGCAGCAAATCAAGTCCCCAGCCAGTGAGGCAGTTCTAACCACTGCCCTACCTCTTTCAGCAAGAACGAGCCCTAGATTTCTTTTCTGTTTCTAAAAATATGCAGCTTTTAAATATATCCATCATTTTGGTGTTCTCTCTGCAGAGCTTAATAAAAGCAAAACTATTGAAATTCAGGAGATGTCACAGCTCAAAGTACTCCTTGTGTCAAGAAAGAATGTCTGACCATGACTGATGGCATAATTTCCCTATAGAATAACAGTTTTGCCCCACAGCAAGGAAACATACACAAAAACATACCATTCTCACAAATAAGATCTTGTGTGTTTTAGCTAGAATGACAACAGTTATCTTTGTGTATATTTTCTAAGAATGAAATACCACTGTCACTAAAATAATGATTTATCTTCATTAAAAAATCTTTTGCAGTCATGTTCGCATCCAATAGCTTGCTGAGCTACACCCTGACACCTAAATAACCCAATCCCCTTTATCTTAAATTCTGGTCTCATGCCAAGGTCCAATGTCTGGTTCAGTTCCCTCATTTGAGACAGACTCAGTCAACAACAGGCCCTACAGGAAATGGTGCTGATGCTATGCTGGAAGCCCAAGTTGCCTTTTTTTTAACCTACACCAAAAAACCCTTGGGCAACTAGTACAAGTCAATCATTCACCAAATCCCAACTCTAAACTTCACTCAATGTCCTTAAACTCCCCTTGTGGTTGCTCAGAGATCAATGATTAGCTGTCACCACCTCACAGGAATCCAGCACACTCCTGTTTCTCAAAAGGGGCCCTTAAATTGAGCACTCCACTGCTCAGGTGGAACGGGCCAAATTTTAATAGCTGTTATATACAGCTGTAAGACTCAAAGAGAGGGTTTCTGCAATGGAGAGTTTTGCACTAGATCACTGGAATCCCAGGGAATAAAAGATTTTCTGTGAACCCATTATCTTATCTTATTATATGCCAGACTCCAAAAGAAGGGGAATTATGAAACCAAATGACTCAATGCTGGTAGAAACAAAGGCAGGGCCTTCTGGCCTTCTTCATAAACACTCTGTCTTGCTGGGAAACGGTGATGAAACCAACAACAGACATGAGATCCTGGAGAAATACCTGAGCCAGACCCTGAAGTGGAGAGATCGTAGACAAGATCCTGGAGCGTCTTGTCTTTGGAGAGACACATCTCACATGAGGGATCCTCCATATCCAGTCTCTGGCGGTTGTGATAGACACGCTGATGATAGTTAATGACAAGGAAAACAATGATGATGATGAGAAATAGAAGGAACACTGGGCCGGCAATAATGCCTACCAGCTCCACAGGGCCCCACATGGAAGAGTGCTCAGGCTCCTTGAGGTGACCTGGGTCAAGTGAGAGAAGGGAGGGAAAGAACAAGAGTGAAAACAAGGGAAAGCCGTGGCGTTACTTATCCCCAGCATCTACCCCAAAGTGACAGACACTCCCTTCCCTCTGGATGCGTTCAGGTTCTCTTGCTCTCTCTGGTCTTACTGGGTCTGTCTATCTGCCCAGATGCTCTCAGATGCCAGACTCCTTCAGTTAAGGTGCCTCTTTCAATCCACAACCCACTTTGCAATTTCACAGCATTTCATGGTACTGTCCCCACCTCAGGCCACCAACAGATGCCAGCTCCTACCCTTCAACTTACCATAGCTCCTCTAAGCTCTCTTCTAGTCTCTCCCTCCTTTGAGCCCCACAGTAATACCTTCTAAATGGTGGACTGGCAAAGAGATGGTCTATGGTATTCTTTAGTCTTCATCGCCGTCCTTTTTCTATTCTAGCGCCTCCTCACACCTGGCCATCACCCTCCCCTTCACATGGCCCTGGGGCCATCTTCTAGATCAGTCCCACACCCTCCTGTGGCACCCCTGTGCTTAGTCCTTTCACTCTTCACCACTGCTGAGGTTACCCAGCCAGTACCCAGAATAAACCAGCAGCCCCAGAACTGACTTGAACATCTGCCTCCCTCATCCTTTAATCTGCAAAACTGACCTGGAGTGAACCCCATCCCTTGTCACCTAGGGAACATCCAAAGGCACTTTCACTATCATCAAACCAAGGGATTGGGGTAGAATAGAGAAGTGTGAAACGACGGGGGTGCCCTACCTCCAAGATGAGCCAATAGTCCAACAAGGGCGTCCACTCACCACTGGGCACCCTCAGGTCGATCTTGTTGCAGAAGTCAGTATAGCAGCAGTGTGTGTTGCGCAGATCCTCCGAGCTCAGGCAGTAGAAGGGCTTCCCGGCGGGGACCAGTTCCACTTTGGGGATGCAGGTGCGCACATGATGCTCCATCCCATCCAGGTTGAAAATGGAAACCATGCAGGCCCCATCTGTTTCACATGTGTAGTTGGCCTGTAGGCAGCTGGTGCACGCACACTGTAGAGCTGCAGGGAATTTGGGAGCAGACATTGACATTGATGGTGAGATCTTTTCCAGGTCCTTTTCCAAACTTAGAATCTAATCCCTTAGCATACATGATGTTCCAAAATAAGGAGCCTTTATAGAGATGGGGCCAGAAAGACATCTTCAACTGGGATGCATCTTTCACCTGTTCATTCGGCTCACCAGCAAGGCTGTCGCAGCATTCGCAGCACCGCCATTTCCTCTACAGTGCTCTAATTTATGCTTCTGAGAGATAAAGGAACTCCCTTTTCTTCAAACTGAGATGCCTGATAGGAGGAAGCTATCTTCCCTTTGGACAATACAGGACCCACACCCCTACACACACTCCATGCAAAGCCGCCTTGGAGCCATCACCAATCTCATCTTCTGCAGGCACCAGGCCTGCCTGCAGCTTCCAGAAAGCAATGTGCGCGCTCTCACACATTCTGCTGCTGCAATGCTTTTTTTCTGCCTTATTCTTACAAATCCTTCAAAATTCAACTCAAATGTCACTTCCTTTGAAAAGCTTCCCCTAACTAGTCCATTATCACCCTCCTGCCTTTAGTCGACTGCTCCTCCCATGAAAGACAAAAAGGATCTCCTCCTCCAAAGACAAGAATTTGGGTGCCTATTTCATAAACTTACTGTGAGGACTAAGTGAGGTAATGAAACAACAACAACCAAAAAAGTGCTCATTAAGTTTAACCCACCCCAAAAGGCCCCTAAATAGCAGACACACACACAGAAAAAAAAATTTTTTTTCAAATAGTTTACACAATCACCTCTGGGACTAATAAGTTTTACTAAGTATGTATCATACCTAAGTGCGTCCTATTTGACAGGAAATTACTGTAAATGAATTTGGCGCCTCTGAAAGCCTGTTCAGCAGCCCTGGAATCTGAAATCCTTTATTTATCTGACTAACAAGAATAGCACAGACAGCAGCAGTTGGTTCTCTCCAACACTGTCTCCCATGAGACTAACCTAGCCCTGACCTCTTGGGATGGGCAGGAGTGTAGCTCTGGCCACCAGAACACTGAGGCTGGGACTCGTAGTGCTGACCGCAGCATTCACCATCGGGAGATGGAGGTGCTGGGGCCCACCAAACCCCAGACTGCACACTAAGTGAACACTATCTGGATGTCAAGTGGGAATAGGCTCCCACTAAACCCCTAGAAAAGAGACATTTATGACCAGTCCCATGAAAAGCTACCCTGCCATAATGCACCCATTCAGGCTGTAAATAGTCTATCTCCGTCTCCTCCTCCAATACTCTGGAAGGCATCTCTTGGCTTTCAAACTCAAAGACAGATTCTAAATATCTCCACAACCAACTCTTTCCTCAGGCTTTCTATAAATGAGACAACCCCTTGCTATTCCCACACCCTCCCTCCAAAAACAAAGGAGAGACAGCACTGACAGCAGACAAGACGGTGAAGGTCCTCACTTTATGGCCTGTTGTATTTTTTCATACTTGATCAGATGGAGAAATTCCAAAACACGAAGCTACCTGCTGAGAGTATAGGTAGTGTTATTTCTTAAAGGCAGAAAGTTAAAGTAGACACCTGTTAGACTAGGATCTAAATTGTACAAAGGATTTTTAAAAGTAAATTTCTCCTGAAGTTCAGTTCTAATCCTTGTACACAAGAAAGACTAAGTAAGCTCATTTTTCCTCCCCAAACCTTTATCTGCTCCTTCTTTTATTCTTTTTGCTTTTAAATATACTTCTGCAATTCTCCGAATACTTGCATCTTTTACTCATGCTGGAATCCTACTAATACAAGACAGCTAACTCCCATTCCTGTGTCAGTGGGGGCAATCAGGCACAGAAGGGGTCCCCATGGACAGCATATCTTTCGATACATGTGTTGTGATGTCCAGTAAAGAGAACAGCATTGGGTCTATTTTGAGAAGCAAGAAAGGGAAAATTAACAACTTCAAGAGAGGACTATTCTGAGCACAGTGAGACACCCAGGGCCAAACCCACAGTTGCCTTTCAGAAAAGAGCTCACTTCAGAGTCCACCAATTAGTGGGGCAGAATAGGCAGGAGCCTCTGATTCCAGATATTTATGCTCCTTTCCTTGGTTCACGGCCTCTTTCACAGTGATTCATTCTGGAGAATGAACACACCCACACGTGGCTCATTATTTTTGGGAAGTACTTAAACAATCTTGGTGTAAGACAGGAAAGAACAAAAGTGGTGAAATCTATGCTAGACAGGACGAAGAACGGAACTGAGGGCTGGGCCATGTGGGTTTGTGATAAGGAACTGAGTGAGTTCCTGAGCCTATCTGGGCCTCAACTGCCCAGCTGGAAAACACCATACATCTTACAGAAATGCTTGGAAGATTAGCTAACCATCTATTAAGTGCTGTGGGTCCTCTGAGAAAGGCTCACCCTACATATATCTGTATATTTACAGATGAGTGAAAAGTGTGAGAAAGATATATTTTTAAGATAATCATCACTGCTGCCCACACCCCTGAAACAGTTTGAATTGGCCATCTCTGGGAGCCAGAGCCATACCAGGTATCATGGTGCCGGGAAAGGTCCAAATACCAGCTCTAATACTAATCACATGACCTAGATCAAGTTATTAACCTTCTTGTACTCCAGTTTTCTTTCTTTCTTTCTTTTAAGACAGAGTCCCACTCTGTCACCCTGGATAGAGTACCCTGGCATCACTGCTCACAGGAACCTCAAACTCCTAGGCTTTAGCAATCCTCTTACCTCTGCCTCCCAAGTAGCTGGGACTATAGGTGCCAGCCACAACACCCAGCTAGTATTTCGGGGGTTTTGGTTGTTTTTTTTTTTTTTCTGTTTTTGTAGAGATGGGGTCTCATTCTTGCTCCAGCTGGTCTTGAACTCCCAAGCTCAAGCAATCCACCCTGCTCAGCCTCCCAGAGTTCTGGGATTATAGGCATGAGCCACCCTGCCCAGTCATCTGCTGGTTTCCTAATTTGTAAAGTAGGAGTGTTAATAACTATAGTCATATATTACTTAATGATGGGGACACATTCTGAGAAATGCAATGTTAGGCAATGTTGTTGCTGTGTGACCCTCGCAGAGTATGTACACAGACCCAGGTAGGTAGACTACTACACACACAGGCTATTTAGTAGAGCCTACTGCCCCTAGGCTACCAACCTGTACAGGATATTACTGTGCTGAATATTGTAGGCAACCATAACACATGGTTAAGTATCTGTGTGTCTAAACATAGAAAAGGTACAGTAAAAATACTGTGTTATAATCTCAGGGGACCACTGTCATACACATGGGTCCACTGTTGCTAAACGTCATGTGGTGCCTTGACTGTAGTTCAAAGGACCGTATAAGAATTGCATGAAATAGTATATTTTAAAAGTACTTAACAAATAAGTGTTCAATACATATTCATTTCTCCTCTCAATGTAAAACCTAAAAACAAAACAAAACAATACCACCCACTAATTAGGAAGTAGCAAGTTTCAGCAAGAAATTACAGTTCAAGTCTCAGCTCTGCCAGTAACTAGTCTCATGGCTCCAGGCAAGTTACTTAACCTCTCTCAACCTCATTTTCCTCATGATTAACCAGAAAGAAGAGAATGAACTAGATGACCTCTATAATCCTTTCCAGCTGTAAGTTTGAATCTAGTTTTCTTTTTAAATTCACAATGTTTTGCATCATTGATCCAACAAGGGAACAATTCCACTTTGTCTTACATACTTTTTCCTTCTTTTTTTTTGGGGGGGGGGAGACAGTCTCATTCAGAGTGCTATTGCATCATAGCTCACAGCAACCTCAAACTTTCCAGCTCAAGTGATTCTCCTGCCTCAGCCTCCTGAGTAGCTGGGACTACAGGTGCCTGCCACAACACTCTGCTATTTTTAGAGACAGGGTGTCACTCTTGCTCAGGCTGGTCTCAAATTCCTGAGCTCAGGCAATCCACCCACCTCAGCCTCTCAGAGTGCTAGGATTATAGTTGTAAGCCATTGCACCCAGCCTCTTTTCAGAAATTTTTTTCTTTTTTGTTTTTTTAAAGAGAGCAGGTATCATTCTACCACTCAGGCTGAAGTACAGTGGTGTGATCATAGCTCACTGCGACCTCAAATTCCTAGGCTCAAGAGATTCTCCTGCCTCACCATTCCAGATAGCTAGGATTAACCAGCAAGCATGACGATCATGCCTGGCTAATTTTTCTTATTTTTTGAAGAGACAGGGTCTCATTATGTTGCCCAGGCTGGTTTCAAACTTCTGGCTTCAAGTGATCCTCCTGTCTTGGCTCCCCAAAGTGCTGGGATTACTGGAGTGAGCCACTGCTACTAGTACCTAAAGATGGACAGTTTGGCCAATCTTCTATTAATATTTCATTGAAACAAAATAAGTGATAATCAAATTATAAAAATATCTGAATTTACTATAAATTTAGTATACTAAATCACAAACACTAAACTCAGTTCTTCGAAAAGCTAATCTGACTAATGACAACAGCTCTTTATCTATTTCATAGTGGCTCATCAGTTTAAAAAATACATGTATATACAAACAATACATACCTCAAACTCTCTTTATTCCACAACTGAAGAGTTACATAGTAGAAACACAATTTGGAAAACCAAATCACAGAAGTAACAAAATCATTCTACATATAAACAAGTTAGAAAGTGGTCAGAACAGCTCGGCACCTGTGGCTCAAGCGGCTAAGGCGCCAGCCACATACACTCGAGCTGGCGCTAGCATAGACTTTTGTTATTAACTAAACAAAACTAAACTAAAGCTGGGCAAGGGGTTTGTATCTATAAATCCTAGCCCTTTGAGAGACTAGGTGGGAGGATTGCTTGAGCCCAGGAGTTTGAGACCAACCTGAGCAACACAGTAAGACTCTGTCTCTATAAAAAAAATTAAAATAAAAAATTAGATGGGGTGCAGTGGCTCACATTTGTAATCCTAGCCAAGGGTGGCCAAGGTGGAAAGACTGCTTGAGCTCAGGAGTTTGAGACCAGCCTGATTGCAAGCCAAGATCCCCATCTCTACGAAAATTAGAAAAATTAGCCAGGCATGGCATCACACACCTGTAGTCCCAGCTATTCAGCAGGCTGAGGCAGGGGGATTGCTTGAGTCTAGGAGTTTGAGGTTGCAACAAGCTATCATGACACCACTGGACTCTACTCAGTATAACAGAGCAAAAGTCCATCTCAATAAAAAATAAAACAATTAGCTGAGCATGGTGGTGAGCAATTGTAGTTCCAGCTCCTCAAGTGGCTGAGGCAGGAGGATTGCTTGTGCCCAGGAATTTGAGGTTACAGTGAGCTATGATGACCTCACTGCACTCTAGCGCACTATGTCTCAAAATAAATAAATAAATAAATAAAACAAGGGCAGCACCTGTGGCTCACTGGGTGGGGCACCGGCCCCATATACCAAGGGTGGCAGGTTCAAACCTGGCCCCGGCCTAACTGCAACAAAAAAAAAATGGCCAGGCATTGCAGCAGGCACCTGTAGTCCCAGCTACTTGGTAGGCTGAGGCAAGAGAATCACCTAAGCCCAAAAGTTAGAGGTTGCTGTGAGCTGTGTGATGCCATGGAACTCTACTAAGGGTGATAAAATGAGACTCTATGGTCTCTACAAAAAAAATAATAAAACAATAAACCCACCTAGAGACAAAACCACCTTGGCAGGATTTAAACATGGTTCCAACGTATCATTAGAAAGTGGTCTGTGTTAGAACATAAATGCAAATTTGACTCATGAGAGAGGTTGTGTTTTAAGAAGAGCTGACACGTCTCAACCTGGGCATACTTGTTTAGCGCATATCATGAAGGCATCTAACATAGCTGGGCTCAGAAAAAACAGGGCACCCAGTGATGCCACGGCTTAGTGGGCACTCCCAGGAATTCCCAGGGTTAGACTCAGCCACTTGGCCCAATAAACTGTGTTAGATCAAGACCAGGAATGGGGTGAGATACAAAGTGACAGCACACCTTCAAAAGGTAAGAGGCACCTGCAAAACACCCCACACTATCCTAATAGATGAAAGTCCAGGAAATGTGTACCCTTTTTGAAGCTATGAATTTCGCCATATGTTAATTACTTCTTGGGGATAAGAAAGTTCATAAATTTCACACTATGTTCTAGAGCACTGTCCTGTGCAGGTTCAGGTACACTAAACTTGTCTCTTTCAAATTCCATCAGGCAACCTTCTAGTTCTAGAGTATCCAAGGGGTGGCCCAATCAGCCTGTGTTGGCCTTACTCTTTGTGATTTCTTAACTTAGTCATACACTGCCTCTCAGCCCTCATCCTACCAGATGAGACCATCTATCAGAAAGGCCACCTCCCTAAGGACAGCCTACTACAACCAGGATTATTTTATTCCTCCCTGGACCTTACCTAAAGCTCTAGTTTCCTTGGGACAGAACAAAGACTGTAACCCTGAACAACTCTGATTTCAGGATCAGAGACACTAGCTTCATTTCAGGGTAGGAAGTTTTCTGCTTTGTTTTCCATAGGGAAACTGTATAGCTATAGTGTGTTATTTTACCAAGAGTTTTCATCATTCTCTTGTGCGATCCCCTTAGGATCGCAGGGAACCAAGGCAGGTGTAGCCGCCCTACAGTTTCAGAGAAGCAGCTAAGAGGTTCCCAGATGGCAAACTAGCAAACCAGAGAGCCACATCTCCAGCATAGGTCTCTGGACCCTAAAACCAGTGTTTTTCCACACCATCATATAGCATTTCACAACATTCTTTCTGACAACGTCTGGCACTCCCAGCCCTCAGAATCACAGCCACACTAGGAACTTGTTCAGAAGGATCAGACTCTTTGTCTTAAGAGTATTATTTACATCACCCTGAACACATTCTTACCTTCAAAGCATCAAATTTACTCTGCTGGTTTTCTGACCAAACAGCCTCCCTACACCTTTCCACAGTTTGTCTCCAGGGATTCAGTGTTACAGCCTGAGATAACAGTGCCACTGAAAACCTCCAAGTTTCACCATGAGTTCCTTACTTCACATTGGCGACTTCACCAAGATCACAGAATTAGCGCTTTACCCCTACTTTATTTTTTAAGACAGTTTTTTTTTTTTTTTTTTTTGAGACAGAGCCTCAAGCTATTCCCCAGGGTAGAGTGCCATGGCATCACAGCTCATAGCAACCTCCAACTCCTGGGCTCAAGCGAGTCTCCTGCCTCCGCCTCCCAAGTAGCTGGGACCACAGGCGCCCGCCACAATGCCCGGCCATTTTTTGGTTGCAGCCATCATTATTGCCTGGCGGGCCCGGGCTGGGGATTCGACCCCGCCACCTTAAGTGTACGTGGCTGGTGCCTTAGCTGATTGAGCTACAGGTGCCGAGCCGATCAATGTAATTTTTAATGTGTGTATAATGTTATGTTGAATAGGTAGACCACAATTTATTAATCTGTTCTCTGGTATTGAATGATTATCTTGTTTCCTTTTTTTAATTGCTTGCTTCTCTGTTTCCTTAAAGTAATATAGAAGTGTGATTCCTGGGTCAAATGTAATATCCTTTAAAAGATTTTGGCTTCCTAGAAACAGTACCAATTTGTGTTCTGACCATTGATGCAAGAGTGAACCCTAGGCAGCACTGGCTTCTCCTAAGGCTGGGGAAAGGTTAAAGAAGTGTAGCTCTAGGTAATAGCTGTAAGAGGTGTTCCATAGCATTATGATTAAACCATACACCTTAAAAACCTACTTATCTTTCTTATTTCAGTGTCAATTCAGTAAAACTTTGAAGCCTTCCATGATTATAACTCCTATTTTTTGTTAATGTGCTTCTCCATTGAAATTATGTAGTTTCTAGTACTTCGTCTGTCAAACTGTTCATCATTCAATGTTGTAAATCAGTATTTGTCATAATTCTTTACCAGACAGTAAGTTTCATGAGGACTCACTATGGTGGTCAAGTTCCTAGTACTGTGTATAGTACATGGTGGATATAGTGAACACTTAGTAAATATCTGTTGAAAGCATGAACTACTACAAGTTTATACACTGTGGCTCAGCACCTGTGGCTCAGGTGGCTAAGGTGCCAGCCACATATACCTGAGCTGGTGGGTTCAAATCCAGCCCGGGCCCACCAAACAATAGTGACGGCTGCAACCAAAAAATAGCCAGGCATTGTGGCAGGCGCTTGTAGTCCTAGCTACTTGGGAGGCGGAGGCAGGAGAATCACTTGAGTTGGGGGTTGCTGTGAGCTGTGATGCCACGGCACTCTACCCAGGGCGACAGCTTGAGGCTCTGTCTCAAATAAAAAAAGTTTATACACTATATTTCTAAATATGTCTTATATTATTTCACCATTTAAAAAAAGAGGTTTATGTCTGTCACCTTGTACTACTATAATTTCCTCATGTTCTACAGAACTAAATCTGGTTATTGTCTCTGTAAAGTCTTCTTGGTTCACACTTGCCTACCTTAATTGTTATTTCCTATGGATTCTTGGTATATTTACTATTTTTACTACTTAGTACATGTAAGTTATCTTACATATTCTCTCTTATATGTGTATACTTACCTCTTCAAATCCTGTTTAACTAAATCAATTGGCAGATGCTTGCTTTGGTTCCTTCTTCCTTTTCTTTCATATGTACTTAGCTTTTAATGCAGAAGACTGCATAACTTTGGAAGTAACTTTGGAAGTTGCAAAATATATAAGACAAAGTCTTTGCTATAAAATAATTTACATTCAAGAAGAGAAGATGGGAAAAGGAAAACTATCATTTACTGAGCAATTCTTGAGAATCAGGTGTTTCATACAATTGACCTTTTTTCTTTGTATGAGACAGAGTCTCACTCTGACACCCCAGCTAGAGTGCAGTGACATCATCACAACTCACTGTAACTTAAAACTTTGGGCTCAAGGTATCGTCCTGCCTCAGCCTTCTCAGTAGCTAGGACTATAGGTGTGCCACCATGCCCGGCTAATTTGTTCTATTTTTGATAGAGATGGGGTCTGGCTCTTGCTCAGACTGATCTCAACTCCTGACCTTAAGCAGTCCTCCTGCCTTGGCCTCCCAGAGTGCTAGGATTACAGGTATTAGTCACTGTACCTTGCCTGTACAATTGATCTTATTGAACAAATACCAAGGACTTAAGGCAAGTTTGTGAATACCTGAAAAGCTGTATAAGGTAATGTAGTATTTTATCTGTTTAACAAACAAATATTTATCAAAGGTGTACTGTGTACTAGGCACAATGATAGTACCAGTAGTGGTGTCAAGAATAGTCTTAGTTCTCATTGAGCTTGTAGTTTTGTGGGGGATGCAGAAAATAAATAGGCAATTACAGCATGGTAAGGTTAGTTGTACAGTAGTTGGGAATGCACAATAGCTTATTTATTTATTTATTTTCTCTGAGACAGTCTCACTCTGTCCCCCTGGGTAGGTATCATAGCTCGCAACAACCTCAAACTCCTAGGTTCAGGTGATACTCTTGCTTCAGCCTCCCTAGTGGATGGGATTTACAAGTGCTCACCACCACGCCTGGCTAGTTTTTCTGTTTTTGGTAGAGACTAGGTCTCACCCTTGCTCAGGCTGGTCTCAAACTCCTGAGCTCAGGCAGTGTCAGCCACTGTGTCTGGCCTACACAATAGCTTATCTTCATGGAGCTCTTAATCTAGGAGAAAGAGACTAACAAATAAGCAGACAAGTGTACTACTGTACTGTGATAGAATGAGATATACAGAGTACTTGGAAGCTAAGAGAAGGGGTACCAAACTCATACTGGGGAGGAAGTGATATCTAGACAGAAGAAAGAATTGGAGTTAGGTAGGCAAAGATGATGGGGTAAATACATCTGAGACAGAGGAAACAATAGGGATAAATGTCCAGAGTTATAAGTGTGGCTTATTTGAAATTTTCAGTGGCCAAATTATAGGACTGGTATTTGAAGGGGGGATAGGAGTGAGACCAAAGGGTTAACTAGGGCCCTAATCATATAGGGCTTTATAAGGTATCTTATTATACCAGATCAAATTTCAGTTCATTAACTGAGATAGAGGGAGCTTAGACTCTTGGCTCAAATTTCTACTCTAGATTTAGTTTATGATCTTGTCCTATTTTAGTTCATTTCTCCTTAGTGAGAATTGTGAATTATGAGAATTGTGAATCATTTCACAAAAACTGAAGTAATATTTTGTTTAAAAAACCACAGCAAAACCACCCTCTGTTTATTTGTAATTACTCTCTGTGGTTATGAAATCAGATTTCCCAAGGGGATTCTTCCAGGGTACCTAGAAGTAAAAAATATGTTTCCCAGTGGAGGCCTCCTGTGGTACTATACCATGGTGTGATCAGTTGTGCATGTTCTTAGTTTCAAAGATTACTAGTGTAATGGGGGGAAGGAGTAGAGTCAGAATGGACTGAGGGAAACCAAGTAGATTTTTGGCTTAACCATTCTTGAAGAGATCAGGGCCATGGATATTCTAGAAAGGGTAATATAATCTTTAGATTCCTAAGTCTAGATTTAGTACCTCGCAGCATTTTTTTAGACTCATATGAATGTATTATCACATTTTCTCTTCTTTGTAGAAAGAAATTCAAGCCATGAGTCAGTGCCATCATCCCAATATCGTGTCTTACTACACGTCTTTTGTGGTAAAGGATGAACTGTGGCTAGTCATGAAGCTGCTAAGTGGAGGTGAGTAGAGTACAATGAAATGCTAAGTTCCACAGTTGAAAAGTTAATAAAAAATTTCCTTTTCTATACTGATTTTGTTTTTATCAACGTTTGTGTTTGAGGAGCTACTGATAATATAGTATTAGATATTGATAATATAGTATGTCAAAGATGCTATCACATGAGGTGAGACAGATTTCACATGTTGCATTTGGTTGTCATGCCTCTTTCTTTCTTTTCTTTTTTTTTTTTTTTTTTAAAGAGACAGAGTCTCACTTTGTTGCCCTCAGTAGAGTGCTGTGGCATCACAGCTCACAGCCACTTCCAGTCTTGGGCTTAGGCGATTCTCTTGCCTGCCTCAGTCTCCCCAGTAGCTGGGACTACAGGTGCCCACCACAATGCCCGGCTATTATTTTGTTGCAGTTTGGCTGGGGCCGGGCTCAAACCCACCACCTTCAGTATATGGGGCCAGTGCCCTACTCACTGAGCCATAGGTGCCGCCCGTCATGCTTCTTAAATCTCTTAATTTAGGATGTTTTCCCCTCCTTTTGTTCCTTCCATGACATAAACTTATTTAAGGGTCTGGTCTAGAATGTCCCATATTCTGGATTTACCTGATTTTTTCTTCTTGGTGATATTTAACTTGATGTATATTCCTTTGTCTCTTGCCTTTTGAAAATTAGATCTAAAGGCTTGATTAAATTCAAGTTAAATAATTTTGGGCAGAATACTTTGGGGTGATTCTGTGAACTTTACATTGTATCACATCAGGAAATAAGAGGTCTGATAATTAAGTTAGGAAACTCATCCAAGAAAAAGTGTTACATACCTCATTGCCAAATTTCACTATGATCACCTTTGAAGTTCTCCCCTTTTGAAGCTATGCATTAACACTAGTGCCTAGACCACTCTTCAAAGCAATTTTGGAACTTTCTATGACTGTCAGAGTTATTGTCATATGGCACACAAAAACATGCAGTAACAATAATGAACACCACTTAGCAAGCCATTACCACCTGTTGACACAGCTGTGAGACACTGATACACAAAAGTTATGAAACCCTATTGAGTTATTTGTACAGTGCTGTCAATGTAAGGGCATGGTGTCAAGTTCCCAAACTTAATTGTCAGACCTCATAGGAGGTCTGCTCTGATAGTCATTCCAGAAAAGAGTTCCAAAATTGCATTGAAGGGTACACTAGGCGCTGGAGTTCGTGCATAGCTTCCCAAGGAGAGTACTTCGGTGACTGAAGTATATTCAGCAATGTTTGTAGCAGTTTTTCTAGGAAGAGTTTGCACATTTAGTTGTTGACCTTGTATTTGCTGTCTGGTTTTATTTTTTTGCTTAAGATTATAGCAGTGAGGCCTCTCCATGGAAAAGTTAACATTTTTCCCTTTGTAGTTGCAAGTAATCTGTGAGATGATACTTTGGCACAGTGAGTATTCAGTGAGTATCCAGTTCCGACTAAATCTTTTGTCTAATGATTTATTTTAGCATTCATTAACAAGCCTTGTTTTTTTTTTTTTTTTTTTTTTGAGACAGAGTCTCACTGTGGCATCATAGCTCACGGCAACCTCAAACTCTTGAGCTCAAACGATTCTTCTGCCTCAGCCTCCCAAGTAGCTGGGACTACAGGCACCAACCACAATGCCTGGCTGTTTTTAGAGTTGAGGTCTTGCTCTGGCTCAGGTGGGTCTCAAACCTGTGAGCTCAGGCAGTCAACCTGCCTTGGCCTCCCAGAGTGCTAGGATTACAGGCGTGAGCCACCTCACTTAGCCCAACAAGCCTTGTTAGAATCAAATATTTCATCAGAGTTGAAAAATGGTGATTTTTCTAATTGCATCATGTCTTTTACATTAATAAACTGGCATTCTTCTGTGAAGAGGAACTTGGCCTGATCAGCTAGGGCTCTTTGGTTAATCTGTACTGTAGTTCCTACTGAGAAGGCAGGATAAATAATTGATTCTTTTTTTTTGAAGGTCCTTTTTTAAAGGTCAGAGTAAAATGTTGATGTAATAATAATCAGCTTCAATGATAGCAAATGAGAGAGTTTTTTTTTTCCCCTTTTCCTATTGGGTATAGGCTTCACTTTTTTGAGTATCAGTGTTTTTCAAGCAGTTATATATATTTTATTCTTTTTGATGCTCAGTTTGTCCAAAATTTTGTCTGTGGGCGTCCTTTCAAGCATAAACCCATCACTCTTTGCTTACATCCTTGCTTTTTGTTTAAGATTTCCTAGGCTTACATTTATATTACATTCTTTTCCCAGACCCAGAATCAGCCAATAAATACTCTAATGAACTCTGATACATTTTACTGGAGAATAGTATTCAGAAAGCATAACTTAGATGCTTTAGGTGCTTATTGCTATTGCAGTATCATTCCTTCTAGAGCTTGGAAGTATAGTATATTAAAAATAAATTTTAATTTGGCCTTCATATTTCTAACTCAAATTTAATATCATAGACTTTAAAAACTTGTTTAATACTATATTTCAATCTCTTTTCTCTTACACAGAAAATACTGGTCCCTAGTATTAGCATAATTATGTGCTTTAGCTTACAAAAAACTGTTATACACACATTTCTACTTTACCCTTATGATAAAATGTAAGTATTGCTGATTGTAAACAGTGGGTCCTTGGCATGTATAGACAAACATTTTGTTATGGTTACTTGAAGGCATATGCTATATTGTAAACTAATTATTTTGTTGGGGGTGTGGATTTGAATCTTGTGGCAAGACAGTAGGACAAGTGAGTGATGGAGCCACCCACCCTAGCCTTTGCATCGCTATGTTGCTTGGTTTTTATTTGCATAGGTATTTTATAGGGCAATATGACTTTCCATTTTAGAATGTAGAATTACAGAAAAGAAAACTAATGTTTGTTTAGTTTGCAATTTTAATATCGTGCGTCAGTAAACACTTCTTTCCCCAGAGAGCCTATAAAGGAAAAAGCATAGGTTTTAGAATTAAATTTCAATTGTCCTCGTTGGCAATTATATGTCATTGGGAAAACTCTTATGACTTTTTCAGCCTTTTTACTTGTCTTTTAAATGGGGATACCTTTGTGCATTTCAGAGTATTGGTGAGGAGCAAATGTGATGACATATGTAAAGCATCGAGCCCTGTGCTGACATATAATGGGTGCACAGAAATTTTACTCATTGATAGTAATAATCCCTTGCTATTTGATGCTTTTCAGTGTAGCCAGAATCACCTTTTTGTTTCAATCCCATTAGTGACACACTGGAGAAACTGGATTGCTTTGTTAAAGGCCCTGTTCATATGATGGTTGGAAGCCTTGCTAACACCAACCACCTTTCAAGATGGTGGTCAAGCATGGTTCTTTTCAGTTTGGAGAGATATGGGAATATTAGGTAATACTGGATCTTTCATTATTGATCAACTATAGCATAATTTTATTGTAGTTTACAAAAATGTATAATACAAAGTTTTAATATTTTTTAGAAAAGTCCTGATGAATAGGAATAAATTGTCTGCTTAATTCTCTCTTCCATACCTGTATGTTAACCCATCCTTTCTGTTATTCCCAGACAGAATGACTTTTAAGAATTCCTTTTCAGTGAACATATGTCCTGATCATGGACATGTAAATGAGTGGGATGTCTTTTTTTTTTTTTTGTAGAGACAGAGTCTCACTTTATTGCCATTGGTAGAGTGCCATGGCATCACATAGCTCACAGCAACCTCCAACTCCTGGGCTTAGGCGATTCTCTTGCCTCAGCTTCCCGACTAGCTGGGACTATAGGTGCTCACCACAATGCCCAACTATTTTCTGTTGCAGTTTGGCCAGGGTTGAGTTTGAACCTGCCACCCTCCGTATATGGGTCTGGCGCCCTATTCAATGAGCCACAGGCGCCGCCTGGGAATGTCTTTTAAATGTAACTGCTATCCTTCCTGGTGTTAGGTTTTCTGGGGCAATGCACAATTTTTTCAGCCTAGGACTCAGCACATTTCCTAGAAGATAATTTCAAACATGTTCCAGTCATTACTTTCTATGGTTATATTTTTATTAGTTAACATAATCATTACATCTAAGTCTTCTACATTTAAAAAAATGCATCTTTTTTAAGGGAAATAAAATCTTTTCTTATATATGAATAAACATTTAAAGAGATAACATTAAATAATATTTAGAAAACATAAGCTAGAACTAAGGACTGCTTAATTTCTTTTTCTTTTTTTTTTTTTTTTTTTTTGTTGAGACAGATTCCTATTTTGTAACCCTCGGTAGAGTGCTGTGGTGGCACAGCTAACAGCACCCTCAAACACTTGGGCTCACATGAATCTCTTGCCTTTGCCTCCTGAATAACTGGGACTACAGGCTCCTACCACAATGCTGGCTATTTTTAGAGATGGGGTCTTGCTCTGGCTCAGGCTGGTTTTGAGCCTGTGAGCTCAGATGATCTACTTAGGCCTCCCAGAATGCTGGGATTAACAGGTATGAGCCACCGTGCCTGGTTACTTAATTTGTTTTTTTTTTTAATAGGAAACTGTGTCAGGATTGTAGCTCAATTTAAATGTCATTCATCAAAATACTTATTGATCACTAGTACCATTGATGAATAAAACTGTCAATTCCTTGCTCTCATGGGTCTTTTAGCTAATAAAAAAAGTTAGAATTAAATAATATAGTTGGGTAGGGTTCTGTGAAGAAGTATCAGGTGCCATGGGAACAAGTTCAGGAGAACCTAATCTTACTGAGGGAAAATGAATGTGGTGGGATTAACAGAGGCTTGAAGCATAATTAGCCAAATGAAATGGAGGGTAGAGGTGGTATTCGGGGAAGTGTATGGGAGAGTAATGATCCAGATGAGAGAACACTTTAGAAAAAGAGATGGAGGCAAGATGGAGGGATGTGGTCTATCTCAAGAACTGATGGAGATTTATATCTGGGGCAGAGAGAGTGAGAGAAGACCACTGGATGAGGCTTACTTATAAGCATGGGCTCACTTTGAGTAATTGAAAAATATCTAAATAATCATAGTTAACAGAAATTACCTATAGGGTTCCTTTTTTCACTTTAACTTTTTTAGTTAAATGTTTAAAACCAAAATGTATTTTTGCTTTAGCAACATTGTATTGAAGTTGAATTTAAATAGATAGAATTTATTAAACTAAGTCATGAAATAAATAATAACTGTCACCTTTAAATCCATCAACCAGATGGACATCCTGATTAAAATAAGTTTAATTGCATCAATTTTATCTTTTTATAATGTTTCCTTATAAGTGTAATATCCTTACCTTTTTCTAATAAATTCCTCATGTCAAGTATAGGAAGTTAAGCTTTAGAAATTAAAAGCACTTTTGATCTAACTAGATATTTCCACAATTCATTAGCACCAAACTGCAGTTTAAGAGTTTTAGAAATCAAACTAATTAAGAAAACTTACAGAGGAAAAAAGAGGTACCTGTAGTGCTTAATGAGAATGTGCATAGAAATGCAGAAGTCTAATTTAAGTCCATTGTCTTGAATAATCATTTATAAAGATTATTTATAAAGATTATTTATAAATGATTATTATTTATTTAATCATTTATAATCAATTTTGTCATCTAAGAGATAAAAGCATGAGGACTCCCTTGGTAAAATAGCTGATATTGGTGAACAGCTTTGATGTTCAAGGAGCAGTGGAGAGTTTTTAAATTTCCCATGTCAGCTTGGTGCCTGTAGTTAAGTGGTTAGGGAGCTGGCCACATACAGTGAGGCAGGTGGGTTTGAACCGGCCTGGGCCTGCTAAACAACAACTAAAAATAGCTGGGCGTTGTGAACATGGTTACCACACACACACCTTTGCAAGTGTGAATGGTTTGGAGAAAGGAGCTGTGGCAGATAAAAGGTATTCCAGTCTTCCTTACTGCTCCATGCCAAAATGCATGGCGTGGATATGCAGTGTATTTAAATTGATAGAATTTATTAAGCTAATTAAGTCATGAAATAAATAATAACTGTCACTTTTAAATCCATCATAGCCATGCCCATCGCTAGGTCTTATTATTGGGGTAGGGCTTATATTTAACAGAGGCATAGAAATCCTGCTAGGGCTTATTTTTTGGGTAAGTCTTATTTTTGGCGAAACATGGTATGTTGCCCTGGGCAGAGTGCTATGATGTCACAGTTCACAGAACCCTCAAACTCCTGGGCTTAAGCCATTCTCTTGCCTCAGTCTTCCAAGTAGCTGGGACTATAGTTGCCTGCCACAATGCCTGGTTATTTTTTTGTTGCTCGGGCTGGGTTTGAACCTGCCAGCCCCGTGTGTGGGGCTGGTGCCCTAGCCACTGACCCATGGGACCTGAACCGTTTCTCAGATCTCTTAAATAACAGTCTGTATAACTGGATCTGGGAATTTGCATTTTGTACTATTAATAGCTTGTCAAGTAATTTCTTCACATGTTGAAGTTTGAGAACTGATTATCCCTGGAGAATATTTTTTACAAATTATGCTTGTGGATGTAATGCCATATATGCTATTATAACCTTCCCTTGTCATTCCTACATTTCTTAAGATATTTTATTTTATTTTATTTATTTTTTTCTTTGAGACAGGGCCTCAAGCTGTCGCCCTGGGTAGAGTGCGGTGGCATCATAGCTCACAGCAACCTCTGATTCCTGGGCTCAAGTGATTCTCCTGCCTCTGCCTCCCAAGTAGCTGGGACTACGGGCACCTGCCACAACGCCTGGCTATATTTTTGGTTGCAGCCATCATTGTTATTTGCTGGGCCTGGGCTGGATTTGAACCTGCCAGCTCAGGTGTATGTGGTTGGTGTCTTAGGCACTTGAGCCACAGGCACCAAACCATTTCTTTAGATATTAATTGAGTCATTCAGAGGTAATATGCGTATTTTCCCTTCTCCTTTCTCTGAGATGACATGAAGAATTTAATGTGTTTCTTTTTTTTTTGGAGACAGTGTCTTGCTCTGATGCCCAGGCTGTAGTGGCCTGATCATAGCTATAATTGAATTCCTGGGCTTAAGCAATCCTTCTGCTTTAACTTTCTGAATAGCTGGGACTATAGGCATGCATTACCATGCTTGGCTCGGATTTTAAGGATCTGGTTATGTTGTCTAGGCTGGTCTTGACCTCCTAGGCTCAAGTGATCCTCCTACCTCAGCCTTCCCAAATGCTGGGATTACTGATATGAGCCACTGCACCTGGCTTATTCTGTGTATTTTTGATGTTTAATGAAGGAGAATTGTAAGCACCATCATCATCTAGTTAGAGACCACAAGATACTGAAGAAATCAAATGGATAGGAAGGATAGGACCACTATTTGTCAGTTAAAGATGAAGGTCTTAATGGTGTGATAATCCCTCTACTTGCAAAAATTATATTATTGGGAGGAGACTGAAATGGAAAAGAAATTGTTATGCCAGGGAAGAGGGAGATTTCTTATATAAGCTTTTTTCAGAATGTCTGTTTTTGACATAAACTGGCAATGTGCATTGCTTTAATTTCCTTTTTATTGGATAATGTGAAATTAATAAAATCTTCTAAAATTTTGAAAAGGAGCTCCTGTTTCAAACTCTTTACAGATCTAGTAACTCTTTATGTGCTCTAAAGTCTTCATTGCTCCATTTCTTTGATCTACCACATTGGAAATTCCTTTAAAGTAAGCTGCATGTAATATATCTTTTGGCATATTCTGTGGCACTCAGTCTTAGATTTTTATATATAAATAGGGCTTTATTGTTAAATGAATGAATTGTGTTAATTTTTAATTTCTAGTAGAAATTTTTCCTTTGCGTTTCTTATTTTAGGCATTTTTTGTTACAAACATGGGACTTGATCAGTGTTTACATGAATCTCTTCTTACTAAGTAGCTCTCGTGTGGCTGGAACTTCTTGGGAGAATGAAACATGTGGCCCATTGGTATAATCCCTTTGCTTTGGGGATTAATATGTGGTTGATTAAGCAGAACAAACTTATCCCTTAGGCCTCTCCCCTCCTGGATCACAAATTTATGAATCCTCAGCAATGGAGAGGGGAAAGAACCAGTGTAATAATCTATTAGGAAAACCTGTCTGGAGTCTGGCGCCTTTCTGTTTCATTGTCTCTAGAGACTAAACTGCCCTTCAGGTGTCCTCAAACTATGGCACATGCAGCCCGCCTAGGACATTTATCCGGCCTGCCATGTGTTTTTGCCACAGCTGCCTGTTAAGCTTAGCAGCCAACTCATCCCACGGCTCTCAGTCTGGCCCTCCAACAGTCTGAGGGACAGTGAACTGACCTTATGTTTAAAAAGTTTGAGGACCCCTGGATCTCCTACAGGAGGTGGGGGTGTTAGTGGGTTAGTTTCCAGGGAGAAGGAGGGATCTTGGAATCTTATTTTCTATTGTCTGAACTTCTAGTTTTCCTGTTTTCAATCCTTTCCTTTAAATAAGGGAAATCCCTTTCACTTCCTCTCAGTGTAGTACTTTGTATGTGTTGTTCTTAGCCTTTCTGGAGCTCTACCACTGTTTCCTAAATGGTATACCTAAGCAGCCACTGAAGTTCAGATTTCTCTTCTATGCTTAGTCAGTTACTTTTTCTTTTTCTGTATTCTATAATCCAGAATACTTTTGTCATCTCTTTTCTGTTCTCTTTTTTCATTATGGGTTTATACCTTTTTTTTTTTTTTTTACTAAGTTTAATATATTAGTGGATTTTTTTTTCCCAGTTTTTGGCTGGGACTGGGCTTGAACCCACTACCTTTGGCATATGGGGTCAGAGCCTTACTCCTTTGAGCCACAGGTGCTGCCCCGTTAGTGGATTGTAAGTGGGAGCTAAAATAGACTTGTGTTCAATCATTCATGTTTTTGAGAATTCTCTCTAGACCATAGCTTTCCGTATATTTAGAATTTTTTTTTTTTTTTTTTTTTTTAGACGGATCCTCAAGCTATCCCCCGGGGTAGAGTGCCATGGCATCACAGCTCATAGCAACCTCCAACTCCTGGGCTCAAGCGAGTCTCCTGCCTCCGCCTCCCAAGTAGCTGGGACCACAGGTGCCCGCCACAACGCCCAGCCATCCTTTGGTTGCAGCCATCATTGTTGTTTGGCGGGCCCGGGCTGGGGATTCGAACCCGCCACCTTAGGTGTACGTGGCTGGCGCCTTAGCCAATTGAGCCACAGGCGCCGAGCCGCTAAGAAGACTTTTATTAATGATGATCATAATTTTCCAATGAAAATATTTATAAATATATTGATATTTATAATAATGCTATGATTATAAAGCTCTACATA
>CAUYQV010177090.1:0-25423 GCA_963574575.1 Galagoides demidoff | reverse complement strand
TTTAGGTTTGTAATGTACTCGAAGTAATCCAGAGTTCTAAAGACTACAGAACAATAGTACTTAGCACTTTCAAAAATTGTAGTTAAAATCCTCTTGAAATGTAAAAATTAACTTTAGAAAAGTTATTTGCCAGACTACTGTAACTGAATCCAGGAATACTATAATGGATTTTTGTGTTTTTGAGGGTTTTTTTTTTGTATTTAAAAATTCATATAGCAGGCTCGGCGCCTGTGGCTCAATCGGCTAAGGCGCCAACCACGTACACCTAAGGTGGCTGGTTCGAATCCCCAGCCCGGACCTGCCAAACAACAATGATGGCTGCAACCAAAAAATGGCCGGGCGTTGTGGCGGGCGCCTGTGGTCCCAGCTACTTAGGAGGCAGAGGCAGGAGACTCGCTTGAGCCCAGGAGTTGGGGGTTGCTATGAGCTGTGATGCCATGGCACTCTACCCAGGGGTATAGCTTGAGGCTCCGTCTCAAAAAAAAAAAAAAAAAATTCATATAGCAAATCAAGACCATTGTGTGGATCTAACATATGGAAAAAAATTTACAGTAGAGAATTACAATTAAACCTACAGGATAGATATTTTTTGGATAAGCCTATTTCTTACATAAGCTTAAATAGGAATTAGAAATGAAATGGGTAAACTTAATGAATTAAGGGAAATCACAAGAGTGATCTATTAGAAAAGACTTCAATTGCAATTATGGTCATATGGCTCGGCGCCTGTGGCTCAAGTGGCTAAGGCGCCAGCCACATACACCTAAGGTGGCGGGTTCGAATTCAGTCTGGGCCTGCCAAATAACAATGACAGCTACAACCAAAAAATAAAAATAAAAAATAGCCGGGCGTTGTGGCATGTGCTTGTGGTCCCAGCTACTTGGGAGGCTGAGGCAGAAGACTTGCTTGAGCCCAGGAGTTGGAGGTTGCTGTGAGCTGTGATGCCACGGCACTCGATCCAGGGGGACAACTTGAGGCTCTGTCTCAAAAAAAAAGATAAAAAAAAACCAAAAAAAGCAATTATGGTCATATGATAAAGCATAGGAAATAAAATCCATTTATTGGTAAAGCTTTAGGTACGCTTCCATTTTTAAAAATCTCAAACAGTATTCATAAACGTTTACTTACTACTTTTTTTTTTTTTTTTTTGAGACAAAGTCTCAAGCTGTCGACCTGAGTAGAATACTGTGCTGTCACAGCTCACAGCAACCTCCAACTCTTGGGCTTAAGCGATTCTCTTGCCCAGCCTCCCAAGTAGCTGGGACTACAGGTGCCTGCCACAATACCCGGCTATTTTTTGGTTGTAATTGTCATTGTTTGGCAGGTCCAGGCTGAATTCGAACCCACCAGTTCCCTAGCCCTTGAGCTACAATGCCCAGCCTACTCTTTTTTTTAAAAACTAAAATCTGGAGAGAGTAAATCCTTAAGTCTTTTTTTTTTTTTTGAGATAGTTTCATTCTGTTGCCCTCAGTTGAGTGCTATAACATCATAGCTCATGGCAACCTCAAACTCTTGGGCTCAAGGGATTCTCTTGCCTTGGGACTACATGCGTCCACTACAACACCCAGCAATTTTTAGAGATGGGGTCTTGTTCTGTCTCAGGCTGGTCTTGAACTTGTGAACTCAAGCAATCCACCCATCTTGGCCTCCCAAGTGTGAAATTATAGGTGTTGAGCCACTGCACCCAGACTATTTTGAGCTTTCATCTACGTATTGATTAGCACATGTGGGTAAGGAAATGGCCTGAAGTCTGCAAAAAGAATCAGCCCGAAGGATTAGAGGGGGTAATAATCCCTGAAGCTCAAAGCTAGGAATGGTTTCCATCTCAATCAGCCAGACTGAAAAACTCATTACTTAAGTAGCACTATGCAGATTAATCAGAAAAGTCTTGTGTCTATAGGGCAAATTTATTTATTTACTTATCTTATTTTCAATACTGGAACTAAAGGCATGCACCACCACAAAAGGCATGTATCACCACACCTGGTTAATTTTTTCTATTTTTAGTAGAGACAGGGGTCTCACTTTTACTCAGGGTAGTCTCAAATTTCTGGCCTCAAGTGGTCCTCCCACCTCCACCTCCCAGAGTACTAGGATTACAGGCATAGGCCACCAGAGGCCAGCCAGAAAAATTATTTAAATACTGCTCTGGTCCTGCCTGACAAAGATTAAAACAATATCCAAAGGGATCAATCTATTCCCAAGTAATTTAACCACATCAAAAAAAAAAAAAAAAACCTGAAGAATACTTATAGGAATACAAAAATATCTTTCTACAAAGCAAAATTTATAAATAACTAGAATCCAATCAAAAATTAGCAGTTTTGGCTTGGCGCCTGTAGCACAGTGGTTACAGTACCCACCACATACACCGGGGCTGGAGGGTTCAAACCTAGCCCAGACCTGCTAAGCAACAATGATAACTGCAACAGAAAAATAACCGGGCATTGTAGTGGGCACCTGTAGTCCCAGCTACTCAGGAGGCTGAGGCAAGAGAATTGCTTAAATCCAAGAGTTAGAGGTTGCTGTGAGCTATGACACCACTCTACCAAGGGGGACATGGTGAGACTGTCTGAAAAAAAATTAGCAGTTTATTCAGTATTCAGAAAAGAAGGAAAATAGGAACCATGAAAAGGGAGCCGGGTGTTGTGGCAGCTTAAGCCCAAGAGTTTGGGCTGTAGTCCCAGCTACTTGGGAGGCTGAGGCAAGAGAATCACTTAAACCCAAGAGTTGGGAGGTTGGAGGTTGCTGTGAGCTGTGATGCCACAGCACTCTACCGAAGGTGACAAAGTGAGACTCTGTCTCCAAAAAACAAAAAAAGAAAAGAAAAGAAAATGCAAAAGATCCACATTTGGGAAACTTAACCTACTATTTCAAGCTTTACCATAAACCTACATAATCAGAGCACTGTGGTACTGGTGTAATGACAAATAGATCAAGGAATAGGGAATCCAAAGATAGAATGCCTATCAACAAAAGTACAAAGGTGAGTTAGTGGAGAAAAGACAACCTTTTCAATAAATTATGTTGGAATAACTAGCTCTCCCTGTGTAGAAAAATTAACATAATCTACAGGTCTACATGTAATTAAAAATGGATCATAAGGGCGGTGCCTGTGGCTCAAAGGAGTAGGGTGCCAGTCCCATATGCTGGAGGTGGCAGGTTCAAGCCCAGCCCTGGTCAAAAACTACAAAAAAAAAAAAAAAAAAAAGGATCATAAACCTAAATGTAAAGATCTGTAAGTAAAAACTTCTAGAAGAGGCAGCACCCATAGCTCAGTGGGTAGGGCACCAGCCATGTACAACAAGGGTGGCGGGTTCAAACCTGGCCTGGACTAGCTGAACAACAATGACAACTGCAACAACAACAAAAAAACAGCTGGGCATTGTTGTGGGTGCCTGTAGTCCCAGCTACTTGGAAGGCTGAGACAAGAGAATCACTTAAGCCCAGGAGCTTGAAGTTGCTGTGAGCTGTGACACCATAGCACTCTACCAAGGGCAAAATAATGAGACTGTCCAAAAAAAAAAAAAAAAAGCCAAACATATCTTTTCCTTACAAATTAAAGGTAGAATTAAAATAATAAAAGACTTTTTTTTTTTTTTTATTGAGACAGAGTCTCACTTTGTCGCCCTCAAGAATGCCATAGTGCCAACCTCAAACTCTTGGGCTCAAGCCATTCTCTTGCCTCAGCCTCCCTAGTAGTTGGGACTAAAGGAGCCTGCCACAACGCCTATCTATTTTTTTTTTTTTGAGATGGAGTCTTACCACATTGTCATATGTAGAATACTATGGCATCACAGCTCACAGCAAGCTCAAACTCTTGGGCTTAAGCAAGTCTCTTAGCTCATCCTCCCAAGTAGCCCACCACAACGCCCAGCTACTTTTTTTGTTGAACCCAGGCTGGGTTCAAACCCCCCAGCTCCAGTGTATGTGGCCAGCACCCTAACCACTGAGCAACGAGAACCAAGCCTATTTTTTTGTTTTGTTTTGTTTAGCAGGGCTGGGCTGGGTTTGAATCCACCAGCCCCAAAGCATCTGGCCGATGCCCTAACCACCAAGTACAGGCGCCCAGCCTAAGAAAAGACTTCTCTTAAATATTTTTATTTTTTATTATTTCCTTCAAGTTATTTGTAGAAAAAAATTTGAATCTAGAACTAGAGTATAAATGTTTTAACACAATAACTAAGTAAATGACACAAAGTCTAGGTTAACCAGTTTGATGAAAATATTTCAAATTGTATATGAAAACACTACACGGTACCCCATGTTTGCATTAATATACACAGGTATCATTTAATAAAAAAAAAAAAGTGGCTACACTGAACAAAAGATGTCCAACATAGATGGAGCAGCCTTGCATCAGAAGAAGATGCCAGCTAGGAGTTACATAGCTAGGAAGAAGTCACTGTCTGACTTTGAAGCTTCAGAGGACAGGCTGATTCTGTTGTTAGGAGTTAATGTACCAGTGACTTTAAGTTAAAACCAATGCTCACTTATAATTAAGAAGGATGCTAAATCTACTCTACTTGTGTCTTATAAATAGAACAACACAGCCTGATGTTTATAATGTGGCTTACTGAATATTTTAAGCCCAATGTTGAGACCCACTGCCCACAACAAAAATGATTCCTTTCAAAATATTACTGCCATTGGCAATGCACCTGTTAACCTCAGGAGCTCTGATGGAGAGTGGTCAAAAGAGATTAATACTGTTTTCATGTCTGTTAGAAAGCATCTGACATTTCTGCAGCCCCTTAGATCAAGGGCTAATTTTGACTTTCAAATCTCATTATTAAGACAGTGGTTCTCAACCTGTGGGTCGCGACCCCTTTTTTCCATTTGTAACAATGCGGCAATTAGGAAGGTTGAAAACCACTGATTTAAGAGCTACATTTCATTATAGCTGTGACAGATAGTGATTCCTCAGAAGGAACTGGGCAAAGTAAATTGAATACCTTCTAGAAAGGAGTCCCCACTCTAGATGCCCTTAAGAACAGTTAAAATTCATGAAAGGAAATAAAAATATCAGCATTAACAGGAATCTGGAAGAAGGTGATTTGCAGCCCTCGTGGATGATTCTGAACGGTTCTAGACGTCCATGGAAAAAGTAACTGCAGATGTGGTAAAAATAGCCAAGGAACCAGAAATAGAAATGCAGCCTGAATTTATGACTAAATCGCTCTAATCTCATGATAGAACTTGAACAGACAAGAAGCTACTTCTTTGGATGAGAAAAGAAAGTAGTTTCTTGAGATAGAATCTGCTCTTGGTCAAGATGCTGTGAACATTTTGAAATGACAACCAAGGACATAAACTTAGTTGATAAGGCAGTGGCAGGGTTTGAGAGGATGGACTCTAATTTTGAAAGAAGTTCTACTGTGGGTAAAATGCCACCAAATAACGTCTGACGTTCCAGAGAAATATTTCATGAAAGAAGAGACAATGAATGTGGAAAACTTCCCTGCTTTCTTTTTTTAAAAGACATTGCACCTGTCACTTAGTCCTCATCACCACCAGCCTCATCAGTCACAGCCCTCAGCCCTGAGGCAAGACCCTCCTGCAGCAAAAGATGAGGACTCCTGGTTTGGGGATCAGGGTGATGTTAGCTTCATAGAATGTGTTGGGTAGTATTCTGTCTTTTTCTATGTTTTGGAAAAGGTTGAGTGGTATAGGTACTAGTTCCTCTTTAAAGGTTTGATAGAATTCTGACGTGAAGCTGTCTGGTCCTGGGTTTTTTAAGGAGATTTTGTATAGTTGATGCTATTTCAGAGCTTGATAGAGGAATGTCATAACCTAATTATAGCCTTAGAATATGGGAAGGGGGTAGTAGGGGGAGGTAAGGGGGGGGGTGGGGGGAGGGAGGGAGATTGGTGGGGTCACCTCTATGGTTTACCTTGCAAAGGTACAAGTGAATCTTTCTAAAAGCAGAGTATGAACGTTTTAACTCAATAACTAAGAAAGTGACATGAAGGTTATGTTGACCAGTTTGATGAGAGTATTTTAAAATGTATATGAAAACAGCACACTGTACCCCATGATTGCATTAATGTACACTGTTATGCTGTAAGAAATAAAAAAAAAGATGAGGACTCAATGAAGGCTCAGGTGATCATTAGCATTTTTCTACCAGTGGAGTATTTTTTAATTAAGGTATGCACCTTTTTTTTTTCACATAATTCTACTATACACTACATATAGTATAGTAGACTGTGACATGAACATAATTTTTCACGGACTGGGAAAGCAAAAACCATGTGTGACATTCTTGTGACGTGTGTTTTATTGCAATGGTCTGGAACCAAGCCTGCCACGTTACCTGAGGCATGCCTGTGAAAGCTTTGTGAATTTCTTGTGTATGTTCAATAAATAATAAAACGATCAAGCAAAAACAAAAGCCACAGAAATTTCTCTTAAATGACAATTCAGTAAAGTCTGTAAAAAGGCAACATTTTGAGATATTTTTAGTCTCCAAAGTCAAACAGAGTCAGCAATCAGGGAGTCCAAACAAAATACAGATGGGCACTGAGGGACCCCAGTGACTCCCCGATGTATTGAATTATGTAGACTGTGAACCCATGAAGTGGGAATCCAATTCTTGGGGCACCCATAGACTTTACATAAACAGTCTGCCACGTCTTACAAAAAACTGTAGAGCTGGAGGGAGTTCTTGAAGTCACGTATCTTGGAGCACTTGATAACTTGAGAATCTTTTTGATCCATGAGAGACAGTGTGGGTCAGTTACACATCTTGTCTTTACATGTTTTATCCACAGTACCTTAAACAAAAGAGAGATTAGTTAGGTCAGAGAACTAATACGATCAGAGCTATTGAGTTCTAAGCATGCCTGTTCAGTGGTTAGAATCACATCACTGGTATATTATCTCTCCCTCACGTGCATTCCCATATGTAAGTTCCAACCTCAGATGACTTTGTGAAGGTTGCAAGGTGGCTACAGCAACTCCGCCCTTCTTATCCACTCCTGTTCTGGTTGAGAGGGCAGGAGAGCCTGTCTCAGCAAGTTCTCATGACTCCCAGTGACTCTGATACCCTTTCTATCCTGAAACCTTTTTTTTCCCCCTGTGAACAACAGCTCCCTTGTCCCCACCCCCAACACAGGCCAGGAATAGCAGTGTGGGATCGTCTACTGAAGCTGAGGGTTCAGCTTCCAAGGAACCCCTGCTCAAAAGTCCTTCTCCTTCTGCTTAAGATTCAGACAACCTGGAAAGAGAAACTAGTTAATTCTTAGTTCTTTAAGAAATCATGGGAATTAACTAACATTATTTTTCAAAGAATGCATATAACTTATGGGATATGAGATGTCTTAGGGAACATATGGAGGAATTGTTTTAATTACAGTAGTTATCTACTTATTGTAATCTGTTGGAAAAAATCTGTATACTTACCTCTGGTTTCTGAATATTACTGTGTGGGATAAGGCTAAAATTTTAAAATAAAGGGTAATGTAGCCCCTGAATATGACCAAAATCCTGAAAATGGTGCACCAATGCCTTCTTGGAATAGATAAAGAACAGTTGTCCAAAGGGCTTAGGTGATGTACTCATCAAAGTGGTAGAGCTTGTCAGTGGCTAAGCCAGGTCTAGGACCAAATCTATTGATGTTTCCTATATTTGTTTCTCCCATAAATCTCCATCCTTTTATGTCTTTTATCCCTTCTATAAGACTGATTTTACAGAGGAGAAAAATGCAATTAAACTCAAGTGGAGGAAGAGGGGAGGAGAGCAGGGGAAGGGAGAAGGAGGGAGGGGGATTGGTGTGTTCTCAAGTGCCAGGCACCATGTGGGAGTGTACAGCACACCTCCTGGGTGAGGGCCAACTGCAACCCGGACTCTACCTAACAAACACGGACAATGTAACCTGATCCTCTGTACCCTCACGTTAAGCTGAAATTGAAAGGTAAAAAAGACTTTTTAAGCACGCCCCTAACAATGAACTTCACATGCTGATTTAACTTGCTAAGCTTGTGACCCCCATTGTTTCACACACAGATCTCCCCACAATAATCCTTCCATCTTTCTTCCAAGCGCTGGAGCTCCAAGTCCCTCCCTAGCTCAGCAGCCTGAGGGCCGCCTGCTCTGGGCCAGGCCTGGTCTGCAAAGTCAGAAAGTGAACTTTATCAGGCAGTCCAGGCTATCAGTACACACGCTAAGGTTTCAGAGGCAGGACGCACTTTGGAGAAACTGAGGCTGAGAGTTTCACAGAAAGAGGCTTCTAGCAAAAGAAGAAAGCATAGGATACCTTTGTCAAATGAAGTAGAGGGATAAGTATTAAAAATTGATCAGTAGCTAAACTGGGGTGACTCAAGGCCACTTAGCCTTTTGACTTTAACTTTCCTGACTGCCTTTTTGAAAAAGAAAATAGAAGAAAGTTACTGTAGGTTGAGGGTCCTTCTATTTCTATCCCATGCAAAGCACATTCCACAGTGGACCCAGGGGATCAAGATCAGAGCCGGCCTGGTCCAGGACTGATTAGCTGGGACAATGTCTGAGTGTTCCATTGCGAGCGCACGTTCTTCTGGGGGAGCGCCACTAACTGATTTATTCAGATAGCCGCGTGGGTTGGACTAATTGAGTAATTAAGAATTTGATTGCTAATTAACCCGCACTCGGGAATAAGCACAAGCAAAGCCCGAGGTGAGAAACTGGGAGATTTTGTTTCGCCAACCACGGCTGGGGGAGGACTGGGTTCTCTCCCAGGGCAAAGCAGTTTAACTCCTGCGGAGAGGACACGGGAAAGCTGACTAAGGGGCCCTTCAGAAATCCTTCTGTCCTTGGCAAACTCCTGCTGTGATTGGTCATCTGAGAGAACTGATCTCGTTTCCTTGGATTCTCAAAATTTGTTTGCCTTTATGCACATAAGATTTTCTCTGCAAATTTAAAGTGGAAGTTCTTACATGGGCCATGAATAGTAACATCTGCTTATAGGACTGGCAAGCATTGAACTTGCTTATGTCACAGGGTAGGTGCTAAGCGCTTCCCAGGTATTAGCAACTCATTTAATCTTCTCAACAACCCAGTTAGATCAAAGACTTCTAACATTGCCTCTGAAGAGGGGACTGTATGGAACTGTCAAACACCTTGTCCAAGGCTACGCAGATGTAAGTAGTGGGCATGAGATTTTAAATCTGGGCTCTGTAATCCACACTCTGGGATGTTAAGGCCGATGGGTTGTTGGACTGGGTCCTGGGGAAATATGGGCAGCCCTGCCTGTGATGAATCACTTTTCTCTCGACGTTTGTGAGGTTCTCTTTTTATCTTTGTTTTTTATCAGTTTAACTATGATGTGCTTATATGCTGTTTTATTTGTATGAACTCTGCTTTCTGTTTGCTGGGTTACTTGAATCTATGAGTTGATTTGTCTTACTAAATTTGGGAAATATTTGACCTTCCTTCTTTTTTTCCCTCTCTTCTCTTCCCCTCTTCTGCCCCTATTTCCTCCCCTCCCCCATCTCTACCCCTCTCCACCCACTCTCTCCCTCCCTTTCTGCCTCCTTCTCCCCTTCCCCTTCTCCCTTCCCCCTTCTCCCCTCCCCCTTTCATCCATCTCCTTCTCCCTCCTCCTCCCCCTCCCTCCTGCCCTGCCCCATCCCTCCTCCTCCCCTCTCTCTCTTCTTGCCCCCCACCCCTTTTTCCCTCTCCCTTTTTTTTATGGCCCCTGATAGAGTGCTGTGGAGTCATAGCTCACAGCAGCCTCTAACTCTTGGGCTCAAGTGATCCTCTTACCGCAGCCTCCCAAGTAGCTGGGACTGCAGGCGCCAGCACAGTGCAGGGCTATTTTTTAGAGACAGAGTCTCGCTCCTGCTCAGGCTGGTCTCCAGCTCCTGAGCTCAGGCGATCCCCCTGCCCCTGCCTCCCAGCGTGCAGGATCACAGGTGTGAGCTGCTGCCCGGCCTGTCCTTCTTTCCTTTTCTCTTTCTTTTTCTTTCCTTATTTCTTTTCTTCTTTTGGTTTTGCTCCAGGGCCTCACTTCTTGTTTTCTACAACTCCACTCACACAGGAATTGACCCTCTTGATGTTCCCTTGCGAGTCTCGCAGACTCTTCTGTATTGTTTCCTTTCTACCTTTCCCCAACTCCTTCTTGTTCAGATTAGATAACTCCACCGACCATCTTCACGTTGACTGGCTCCTTTCATCACCCACCTCCTTTATGTCATTATGTTCATACAGTGGACTGATTATTCCAGGTATCATAGTTGTAAATTTTACAATTATAATTTATTTTTAATAAGGTCTCTTTATCTACTGAGATTTCTGTTCTTTTCATTTATTTAAGCATATTTTTCCTTTATGTTCTTTGCCTTAGCTATTCAAATTATTCAGAATCTTTGTCACTTTCAATATTTGAATCAATTTGGGATTGATCTCCATTTATTGTGGGTTTTTTTTTTTGAGGCTAAGTCATATTTTCCTGTTTCTTGAAATGATGAATAATTAAGATTGTGTACTTGGCATTGTGGAAAGTATCTTACAGGCTGCTGTATGCCCTCAGGACAAAGGGCACTGAAGGGTGGGAAACTCACTTACCCTCTTTGATTCTGAAATGTGTCCACTACTCTTCCAATTTCAGCCTGCTTTGGTTTCCAGTGTCTTTACGTGGCTGTTTTTGTACTTTTCTAGATTAGAGAGTTATATAAAGAAAAACAACTGGAATGAGCTTCTCAGGCACACGGAAGAGGAAAAGCTACAATCACTATTCCTCTATGCTATGCTTGGAGGGGATTAATCCAACCGGTAGTACTGAAAATCAGGTTTCTGAATACGCTGCAGGTGACCCCTCTGCAATTTCTGATTCAAAGGGGGAATGGATTCATTTTATCAATTTGTTACATCTATCAATTTTTATAGTCACCTCTGAAAAGTATAAAAGGCGTATTGAAACATTTATAGAAAACTTTACAGTGATGCCACATATCACCTCATTTTACTTCTAATCCACTCCATGAATTAGGCTTTGTGTGTTTGCCCATTTCGTATGTAGGTGTCAAAGGAACCCCAAATGGTTGAGTCTCTTGCTTGTCCAAAACATAAGAAAGCCAACTCATTTGTCAACTATGATCAAAAAACTCTAGGGAGACCCCCCCCAGGAATGCCCTTCTCTTAGTGTCTGTGTCTTTGTTTCATTCCCTCTTCTGTTTTTGAGACAATGATCTCATTATGTCACCCTTGGTAGAGTGCTGTGGTGTCACAGCTCACAGCAACCTCAAACCCTTGGGCTTATGTGATTCTCTTGCCTCAGCCTCCCAAGCACCTGGGACTACAGGTGCCTGCCACAATGCCTGCCTATTTTTGTTGCTGTTGTTGTTGTTGTCATTGTTGTTTGGGAGACCCTGGCCAGGTTCGCACCTGCCAGCCCTGAGTGTATGTGGCCAGCACCCTAGCTGCTGAGCTACAGGTGCCAAGCCTCATTCCCTCCCTTTGAGTGTAGGTGAAACAGGCAACGTGTTTCTAACCAATGCACTATGGCAAATGCAGTGAAAAATAGCTCTGCTTTTTAAATTAGATTTTATTACATGGCAAAGGGACTGAGATATTACTCCTTGGTTAGAATACATTACATAAGACTCCACCTTGCCACAGTGGGGCAAAAGAGTCTCCTTGGCAGCTGAATGAAGTGATCAGGCAGGTGGAGGAAGCCCACGTGGGAGGGAATTATGGATGGCTCCTAGGAACTGCAGATCTGAGGGTGGCCCTTGGCTGATGGCATGAAACCCTGGACCTTATTCCCACAGCCATAACAAGATCAAGTCTTCCAGCAGCCTCATGGAGCTTGAGAGCACATTATTCCTCAGTTAAGCCTCTGGGAAGGCTGTAGCCCAAGCCGATACCTGACTCGCAGCTTGGGGAGGCACTAAAACACAGGACACCGGTGAGCTGTGCCTGGACACTCCAGAGCCACAGAGACTGGACACAGTATGTGTGTCATTTTAAGCCACTCATTCTGTGGTTATTTGTAACACAGCATAAAAGCTGATATACCTACAAAGCCAATATTTTTCCCCCACAACACCACCATAGGCTGTGCCACAGAAGCATGTATTGCCTTGTTAAGGATTTGAGCCTTCCGTCTACCAAATGAGGAAGGACAACTTCACTGTGAATTATTGGCAAAAATGTGTACTGATCACGACCGTGCAGCAGAAGCATGTGGGTTAGAGCGATACAGTCTAAGATGGGGAAGAAAGCCAGTTTATCCCACACGACTTCATTAATCCTCGTTGACTATTTACAAATCATTGTAAAATACTTTACCTGTAAAATGAAATTGTTTCCCCTGTCTTCCTTACAACCTCACTCAGGAAAACAAAAGCAAGAATGAATCAAGTGTGCATGCTTTTACGATACTTGGCATATCTACTTGTGATACCCTGACATAAATAAATACAGGGTTATGGCACGCCCAAGTGTATGTTGTGGGATGTGGGGTGGGGGCATCTCAAGGTCAGAACAGACCAAAGAGTGGTGCACTAAGACCCCAGTGCTCAAAGCATGCTCTGTGGATCTTGTTAGAAATACAAACTGTAGGCCCCACTCAAAATTACTGAGTCAGAAGTTGCATTTTAGCATGATTCCGGGTGATTTGTGTTCCCATTAAATGTTGAGAAGCGGTGTGCTAAGAGCTGGTGTGATTCTCATTGGACATATTTACTGTATATAATAAGATGCACCGGGCACATACTGGCTGAGTAGTTTTAAATATAAGCCCCTTGTTGGCAGTTGTGTGGGCAGGGACTCTGGTTCGGTGGGTCATTTGCTCATGAGCCACTTCTCCAGTGGGCGTCACTGTACCGTGTGCTCTGGGCAGGGGGGGAGACAGAACCAAAGGTGAATGAATCTTTCCAGCAACCAAGAGGAAGCTAATTTGTATAAAATATAGCACCTCTTTGTAGGCAAGCCTTTGGTGGGCATCAAATGAGTTCGTGTACCTCTTCCTCTGATCCTGAGATACCGACCAGCATCCTGGTTTCTAGCCAGCAATAGAGATGCTCAGGCCTCACGTCACCTGTGACAAATTAAACCTGAACTTGTGGGCACGAGTCTTGGGCAGCGGTGTTATGCAAAGCTCTGCACAAAGCTCCCTAGGTTAGGGTACAAGGACAGAGTGCCAGGTGTCTCAGTCTAAGGGAGGGACCTGTAACTGTAGCTAACAGGCCAAATTTGGTCCATTCCTTTTTTTTTGTAAATAAAATTTCACCAGAAAACAGCCACCCTCATTCACTCTCAGGTGTTGCGTGCTTCTGCTCGAGTTATACAATATCATGGACTGCAGGCCTAACACATTTGTTACCCAGCCCTTAAAAAATTTGTTAGCTGTGTTCTAAGGCAAGTTCATCATCCAAAAATACCACCATCCAAGGGAAACTGTGTCTTTACCTCTTCAGTCTTGATGTGTAACGTATCGAGAATTTTAACGGGTTCGCATGTTGAGATTGAGCTATACATTGTGCCAGGACGTCTAGTGAATATAGTCGATTGTGTGAAGAAAAAAAAAAAAGCGATGTTCTATTTAGCAACTAATCACAAATCTTCACCTACTTGTTTCAGACAGAGCATTTCCTTCTAAAACAAGAATATATTTTTTCTTTTATAATTTGTTAGTTTCTACTTTTTTATGATAAGAAAAAGAACACACATTTTATGAGATGAATGTACGGGCAAACGTCATCTAATATATGGTTCTCCAAAGGTGGTCCTGGCTGAGCAGCATTAGAATCACCAGGGAACTGTCACAAATGGAAATTATCAGTCCCCATCCCAGAGCTGATGAGACAGAATCCTTGGGGATGACGTCTAGAATTGTGCTTAAATGAACCCTCCAGGTAATTCTGATGCAAATGAAGTTTGAGAATGAGTAATCTAATAATTAGCAAAATTAGTTACCTAATAACTCTTTGTAATTATCTCTTAAATGCTTAATCACTGTACTTTCATATATGTGAAAAAATTATAGTAACACTCACCAAATATTCTGTCTGCTTTGTTTCAAATTGTTCTTTTATAAATGTCAAGAATTCAAAAAAGTTCCTGAAATTGAATAAAAATATAAGCAAGTGTAGTTATAAAAAAGATGCCAGACCTATGGGTTAGAACTTCTGGTTTTGTTATGATCCAATTTTTATTGTACTCAGTCTATCTGATACTGTAATTATAAAATGATTAGGCTTTATTTAAAAGTTAATTTTAAGGCAAATATTTTAATTAGGCAACAATTTAACTAACTGAAAATTTGAAAAGATGTAATTTTCCGTGGAATTTGTTAGGTTTAGTGACCCTTTTGCCGTCAATAGAAAAATCTTCACTCCATGATTTATGGCTGACATATAGGTTACTGGAAAATCCTTAGACCACTGTACTGATTTCCACTGATACTCAACTCATCATAGACTCAATCCTTTCTTTTGCTTCATCTCTTTCCTTTCATTATGATTACTAAGTCATTTTCTTTATTCAGTCTGAGTTTGCAGAAGGTTAAGACATCTGGTTGGTTTTACGTAAACAGGGACAAAACAAACAAAACAAAACAAAAATAAAGCAAGGCAAATTGAAGCCGGTAATCGGGTGTTATGTAGACCAAGACAATAGCAAGCTGATTGTTTAGAAATTTTAAATTCAGCATCTTACGTGTAGACTGTCTACTGAGTCAGCCATCCTGAAAGGCAGGCAGCTTCAATCTGTATTTCCCAGCTGGCGTGAGGTTGACCAGCTATCCATGTCACTGTTGGCCATTTGTGTGTCATCTTGAGCAAAATGTCTATTTTGTCCTTTTTCCATTTTCCACTTATTGACTGGATTGTTTTTCCGCTGCTGAGTGGTAGGAGTTTAAACATTTTGAAATTAACCCCTTAGCTGATAAGCGTATGCAGACTGAAAATGTGCCCCCCCATTGTGTAGACTCTTTTCACGCCATTGTTTTCTCTGCAGTCAGAAGCTTTTTAGTTTCCCATATTCCCAATGTCTTTTTGTGCTTTCTTGCCTGTGCATTTAGTTTCATGTCCATCAATTCATTTTCAAGACCAATGTCATGAAGGTTCCCTACTATATTTTTTTTTCTAAGGTATTTGTAATCTCGGGTCTTACATTTAGGTCTTTAATTCATTTTGAGTTGATTGTGTATGATGAGAAATAAAATTCCAGTCAAATGGATGGCATATTTCCAGTTTTCCAACTCCATTCGAGGAAGAGACTATTATTTCCCCAAGTATATCTTGGCATTCTTATGTAAAGTCAGGTGGCTAGTTGCATGCAGGTGCACCTCTGAACTTTCTATCCTGTTACATTGGTCCATACATCTGTCTTCCTGCCAGTACCATGCTCTTTCAATTAGGGTAGATTTGTAACTTATTTAGAAATGAAAAAGTGTGATGATTTCACCTTTCTTTTTCTTCCCCAAGATTGTTTTGGGTATTCTGAATCTCATGTTGTTCCATATAAAGTTTAGGATCTTTTTTTCTATTTCTGTAAAATATGCTATTAGGATCTTGATGGAAGTAACATTGAATCTGTAGATTGCTTTGGACGATGTGGACATTTTACCAATATTTAATTCTTTGAATTCATGAACTTGAGATGCTTTTCAATTTGTGTTTTCGTTGATTGTTTTCACGAATGTATTATAGTTTCTAGCATATAAATTTTTCTTGGTTACGTTTATTCCTACATTTTCTTAATTTCTTTTTTTGGATATTTTAGTTTGAGTGGATATAAAGGTACCTAAAATTTTGCTGAAATCATGTATTGGTTCTAATAGTTTTTGTGGGATTTTTAAGATTTTCTATGTATAGGATGATGTCATCTGCTAACAGAGATGATTTTCCTGATTTGAACGCTTTTGTTTGTTTTGACTAATTGCTCAGGCTAGAACCTCCAATATTGTGTGGAATGGAAGTGGCAAGAGTAAACCTTCTTGTTTTGTGATCTTGCAGGAAAAGCTTGTGAGTTTTTTCCTACTGAGTATGATGTTAACTGTGGGTTTGTTATCTGTTGCCTTTGTTATACTGATATATTTTCTTTCCATACCTATCTTGTTGAATATTATTCTTTATCATGAAAGGGTATTTACTTTTTCTGTATCTATTGATATGATCATGTGATTTTTATCCTTTATTCTGTTAATGTGATACATCACATTTATCAATTTGCTTGTGTTGAACCATCCTTGCATTTCAGGGATAAATCACACTTAATCATGGTGCATGATCCTTCTAATGTGCTGTTGAATTAGGATTTCTAATACTCTTTGAGACTTTTTGCATTCATGTTCATTAGGGGTATTACCCCTAAATTTTCTTTTCCTGCATTGTTTTAGTTTGGCTTTGGTATTGGGGTAATGCTGGCCTTATAAATGAGTTTGGAAATGTGCCCTTATCATTATATATTGTCCCACACCTATTAGGATGGCTATAGCAAAAAACAGATACCAAGTTTGGCAAAGTTGTAGAGAAATTAAAATCCTTGGACACTGTTGGTGGGAATGTAAAATGGGATAGCTCTTATTAAAAACAGTATGTAAGGGGGGAAGAAGACTGGGGATCCCAGCACTTTGGGAGGCTGAGGTAGAGGGATCACTTGAGACCAGGAGTTCAAGACCAGTCTGGCCCGTGTTGAGACCCTACTTCTTTTGTTAAAAAGTATGTATGTTTCTCAAAAAATTAAAAATAGATGTACTATATGATCCAGCAATCCACGTCTGGATATATATCCAAAGGAACTGAAATTGAGATCTCTAAAGTATTATCTGTCCTTTTCTGTTTATCGCAACATTATTCCAGTCAAGCCATGGAAGTGGCCTACATACCCAGCTGTATGTTCAGGGGTGTCCAATTTTTTTTTTCTTTTCTGCCACACATTGGAAGAGTAAGAGTTGTCTTGAGCCATACTTTAAATACACAAATACCAAGGATAGCTGATTAGCAAAAAGAATAAAAGAATAAAAAATTAAAAAAAATCCATGCATACTTTTTGTGATATCCAACATAGCAGATAAGCAAAAAAGTCCTCACAAAATCAGTATGCATCTCTCAAGCCACAGATTGGACACCCCTAAATAAATGAATAAAGAGAATGTGATATGCGCATACAATGGAATATTTTTCAGCTTTAAAAGAGAAAGGAATCCTACAATTTGTAGCATAAACCTGGAAAACATTATACTGAGTGAAATTTATGTCACAGAAGAACAAATCATGCCTCGTTTTATTTCTGTGAAGTGTCTCAAATAGTCAGACTTATAGAGGGAGAATATACAGTGGTGGTTGCTTTTCTGTGAGTATAAAGTTATAGTTATAGAGGTGAACAGGTTCTAAAGATCTGTACAACACAATGTCAATAATCAATAATTCAGTATTATGCTCGTGAAAACTTGTTAAGAGTGTAGATCTCAGGTTAAATAGTCTTATGACACACAAAAAAGTAAAAGAACACACAGAAATTTTTGGAGGTAATAGATGTATTTATTACCTTGATTATGGTGATGGTATCATAGGTGTATGCACACAAGATCAGACAATTAAGTTCACAAACTCATCTTAGTGGTATTCACTGCTGAAAGCATTTTTTCTAGGATGAGTTTGTGAACTTAATTGTTTGACCTCTTGCTATGAGAGCTCTGATGGGTATTCCAGAAACAGAGTTCCATATTGCTTTGAAGGGTGGACTAGGTGCTAGTGTTGATATATGGATTCCCAAGGGGAGTACTTTGAAGGTGACCACAGGGACATTCAACAATGAGGTATGGAACACTTTGTCTAATATGAGTTCATGAATGTTAATTAGCCAACCACATATGTAAAACCATCCAATTGCAAACATTTAGAATGTACAATAATTTTATGTCAAGTGTACCTCAGTAAAGTTGTAAAATAAAATTGAGGCAACTTTAACGTGAGAATTCCAACTTTTGCACATTGGAGCATTTTGCCTTACTCAACTGGTGGGGATCATACTTCTATTCCTCTTATTAAATTTGAAACTCTTTGGGGGTGGGACTCACATTTCTTTTTTAACTTTGAATCTTGAGCTCCTATCAGATTTTCAATCACTATTTGTCGGGTTTAATTAATCCAGATGTCAGCAAGATCTCAGAGCTGTTTGGAACATAACTGCTACGAGCACCTCTCAATATGTGAAAAGAGTCCTGCTTCCTTTTTGATCTCTCCAGAGACCTCACAGGTTGAGACACAGCTCATTCTATTGTTTCTAGATCAGGGCCAAATGCTCTAGGATTGTGGTCAGCTCAGGATGCCTCCATCAGCCTCTGGGCATCCAGTATTTCTGTCCTTCTTTTTCTCTGGGATGGCACCCATGTTGGCCATTGAATGCTCATGCGTTTTTGTTATGGTAAACCTGGGGGCTAACTATACAGACGCCATCCCTTCACATTCTCAGACCTGTTCCCTTTGTTCCATATGCTCCAAAAACAAACAAACAAACAAAAAAACCGCACAAAGCCTTTCCACCTTTTTCTCAGACTAGAGTGAAGGAAAGGTGTCCCTGTAGCTTCCCATCTGGGAGTGAGGGAGCTCACAGAACATCATGGCTCTCTCCAAAACCTCCTGTGCTCCCTAACTCTTCCGGCTCAGTCACTCAACCTTTGGTTTCAGCTTGAGGAAGACAATTGCAGGTCACAAATGTGGTTCCCAGCTACCTTCTTTGTAAGTTTGCCGTTGGCCTGTCACTTTGGCATATAAAAGTAGTTTCCATACTGTCTCACTGCTTTAGCCAAACTGGAGGTTGGAAAAAACCCACTTGAATATGTTTTCATAGAGAGAAAAAAAAATTACTACTTTTCCTGTGCAGTTGAAGTCAATTTCTTTCATTCTTCTACTGACGATCCTCTCCCATAAAATTCACCTCTTTTATCAAAATCATTGTCTTAGGAGAGATTACAACTTCCTTGAGAAGAATTTGAGGACAGCTGTGTGTGGACAACCAACCTGATTTGCTACCCCTCATTCCCTCCTTAAGGACTGAGTGGCATTGAGTAATTTACTTAAACTCTGAAGATTCCCCTTTTCCCTTATCAAATAGTGATAATGACCTTTGGGGAATGTTTTGAGAATTAGTCAGCAAGGCTATAAATAAGCATAGTTCTTGGCATAATAATGACAGCTTCAGCAGTTTTTAAGAAGATAATTTACTATTCCTCTTTTTTCATTGTTTTTCAACTTCTCCCTTATTGATAAGGGGAACCAGATAATCCTTTGCTTTCTGGGGTGTCCTGTGTATTGCTAAATGTTAAGGACATCCTTAGCCTCTCCCCACCAGATACCAATAATACCTCTCCCTGCTTATGTATAATGACTAAAAATATCTTTGGATACTGTCAAATGTCCCTTGGGAGAAATATGATTCCTGATTGAAAAGCACTGCTTTAGGAAGAGAAATTCTAGCAATTTTTTATGTGAGTATATATATAAATATGTGTGTGTGTGTGTGTGTGTGTGTGTATAGGTTTTCAAGAACTGGGTGACATTTAGTTTTTTGTTTTTAATTTCCTTCAGCAAATGTAATAGGATACATATTTTATATTTCTCTTTTTATTTCACATTTTGTTTTATGGATGGGTCTTCCTTAGCTTCTTAACCTCAGACATCACCGCCTCTGCAGGGGCACGACCGTGGGTCCCTTCTTCATCCCAAAGCACCATATTGCAAGTTGGGCTCTTTTCCTCTTACTGACTCAATTCATCTGCTCTTGATTTTCAACACTGGGAAGTAGCTGATGTGGTCAGAAAGTCTTCAGGGTGATTTTAATAAAACTTTATAGGTTGCAGATTGTTTTCTGCCCCTGAATACATCCATCATCTAAAAGTCACTTCAATTGAGAAGGAAACTGGACAGGTCTCAAATTTTACAACCCTAGACCATATGGTAGGACCTCTGAAGTGTTTCCCAGTTCTAAAATTTGGGGATTTTATGGTTCCAGTGTCTTTATCTTTTGATGATATTATAACATGTTTTAATTTGAAAATATTTTTCTTTATGTCTACTTCTAAATTTTATAGAGGACTATCCACAAGTATCCATCCACATAATAGGAAAAATAGAGACATACGTGGCTGGATACTTTCCAGACAACCCTTGGAGTTCCCATTACCTCTTCAAATCAAATTTTCCCTTTGCCTTTGGGTGGACCTGTCTCTTTCCCCTCCTGTCCTCACTTTCCCTCCATCTTCTCTCCTTCTTTTTCTTTCTCTCTTGCTATCCACACAGATATTCGTAAGCTTCCTCTTATATTTTTGTCCTTGCTACCTATGGCAGACAAGCACCATGGGCTCTGCCGCCAAGTTCAACATGGAGCTGCAGATGTTGCAGCTTACAAGGTTCATCTTTGCTCCCCTCCTGGTGTTGTCACTGCTGCCCTCCAATTCTCCACCCTTCAAAACTTGGGACAGAGAGGATGAGCAGCTGCTTCTCCTGCTGCTCTGAATAATTCATGCCAGTTTAACCTAGCTCGACAGTATCATTGGCCTTGTTTAATACCAAGGGGAGGGAAGGACCTCTTGAGTCCTTCGCAAAGCATGAATTGAAAAGGAATACTATTTATTTTTGTTCACCTACAGATTGTTCAATCTTTTACTCCAAAATATATAAAATTAAATAAATTAACAATAGAACGTTAGTTCTTTTCAAAACTCTTCTAGGATGTGAAATTAATTAAGCACGTCTATTTATCTACTTACCTTTAGTTTGGGGACAATGTTGTCCAGCCAGTAACATGTCTTAGGCATGTTCTATGCTACAGACACTCTGCTGGGCACAGGGGGTCCTGCCCTCAGGGAGATGACATGTGCCAATATCTGAAGAACTGCTCTATCACCACCTAAAAGACGTGTCCTCTGGCCTAACAGTGGGCCATGCTATATTAATTTATTCTACAAATATTAGTGATAAAGGCTTTGTACCAGACACCACTAGAGGCTGAGAAAATAGTGATGAGCCAACAAGAAAGTTACAAAGTTTGCCTGTACGAATCCATGGTCAAGTGCACCATCCAGACGTTAATCAAATACTCACACACAAATAAAATCACAGTGATGAGGGCAGTGAAATAACGTTTTCCAGCCTAAGTATTTTATATGTGTTCACATAGATGTTTGGATGATTAAGTTCATGAACTCACCCTAAGAAAAGTGCTACCTACCTCGTTGCTGAATATCACTATGGTCACCTTTGAAGAGTTCCTCTGGGGAAGATGTGCACAACCAGCACCTAGTTCACCCTTCACAGCAGGTATGGAACTCTTTTTCAGGAATGAGCATCAGGGCTACCTGACAATTAAGTACATGAACTTTCCACCATGCAGTTACATTGGCAGCACCATACAAACAACTTAATAAGGTTTTGTAATCTTGGCATACCAGTGTGTCACTGCTGTGTTCATGTTGAGTGGCATTCATTATCATTGTTGAGTGTTTTTGTGTGCCATACAATGACACTTCAGACGGTCATTCCAGAAAGAGAGTTCCAGAATTGCTCTAAAGGGTGTGCTAGGCACTGGTATTGGTGCATAGCTTCCCAAGGGGGATACTATGAAGGTGATTGTAGTGATATTTAGCAATGAGGTATGGAGCAATTAGGATGAAGGAGTTCATGAACTTAATTATCAAAGCTCATATACCCGTTTATCTATTCATTCATTTAAGCAGTGTTTAATCATTTCCTTCTCTGTTACAGGCACTCTGATTTTCATATCAGCTAACTTAGGTGTGTTCCCTGTTCTCACGGAGTTGTGGTCTAGTGGAGAACTGAGTAATTGAAGCCACACAGACGTGAATCCTTAAATATTTAAAATGTGTTAAAGTTCTGGGTCAAGTTGACAAATAAGCAATATGCTAATGCAAGGCTCTTTTACCTAAATTATCTTATTTAATACTTCTTACCACCATGTGCTGTGCTTAATTTTTTTATATATATACAAAACCTGAGTCTGGTAGTCCGAGGGGTGTTTCTTTTAAACACAGTCTGATCGAGTTGCACTCAGGCACTGTCATCCATGGCTTCCCACTGCTTTGGGATGAAGCTCATTCCCTACTGTGCTTACAAGTCCCCAAGGAAGCTGCCCTTGTATTAAAAGAGATGGGATTGGTGAGCTGTTGGTCACACACACAAGGCAAGATGAAATGCAAAGACCTATTTTTGATGTTAAATTGACTCCCTGACCTTTATAAGTCTGTGGCTATAAAAAGAGCCCAGTCAGCTCTAAAAGCCCACAAAGCTTGGTTCTAGTTTACTACGACTTAATTAATCCTGCACAGGCTGTAAGTCCACATGGGCATGAACTTTACGGGTCATTTGGCCTTTATTTTACACCTCTCATCTGCCCTTGCCCAGGAACTAGATGGAACAATGAGGGGGGGTCATTACAAAACCACCTCATAAGTAGTAAATTGGAGAGAGCATTTTTTTAATCCACGTAGCCAGGGGAGATAGCTTGACCTATCTCAGAAGCACATGGATAATACTCGCAAAGCTACCAAATTAAAATGAAGTCTGATACGTCCAACCTGCATCACCCTCAGGTAATGCTCATTGAAAAGAGTAATTATATTTTTCTAAAGTTATCCCCCCAAACCTGGAGGAATGGAGCTTACAAGAAGGCTGCCAAGTCTCCCAGAATGGCCAGGAGGCTGCACCTCTGAGATGGTAATCACATCTCAACACTCTCCGTGTCCACCTCAGTCGGCAGGCAGTTCCTCATCTGAATTAAGTGCTAATAAATATGTATTTTAATGAATTAATCATAGAATTGCTTTGGGACTTGAATTCATTGACTTAACTGAATATTGTATGTTAAAGTGCCTGATATATGGGCACTAAAAATGTCCATGCTCTCTATCTCTGCAGATAAAGATAATAGTATTGCACAATTTCTAATCAGATGTACATTCTTTTCATTTAATAGTCAGGGATAGTTATTCATTGAATGATTAAAATTCTTTGCCCATTTAACTTATTTCCTAGAGTAGTAGTTATACTTGGGTGCATATGGAAGCTAAGAGTGACCATGTGGTCATTAATGTCGCTTTCTAACAGTTGAATCAGAAAGTTTATTTGGGTAAATGGTTAGGTAACAAGAAGGAAGGTCACAGGGCCACAGCTTGTTGCTTTGGACAGGAATATAACCACTGTATGGTCAGATAGTTTTCAAGGGAGTCTAAATCTATAGGTTATTACATAAGGCCTCCAAATTGTTAAACATTGGCCATCAAGTATATTTAAAGTAACGTACCAGCCATCTACTTCTGGCCAGAATGGGATAATAGTGTTTGGATTTATTATCTCCCTGATGTAACCAAAAGGAAAAATAAAAAAAGGCAAAAAGATCTAATACTTAAAACTATGTTTTTCAAAATATTGGGCATTTTTAATGAAGGACAGTGATCCCTGGAGGAGAGGAATGTTGGAGAAAATCCATAAAAGAAAAAAGATGATAAATTTAACAAAATCAAAAACTTCTACTTTTCAAAAGACAGTGTTAAAAGAAAAATGAAAGGACTGCCACATATGTAATAAAGTAATTGTGTCCAGAATATATAAAGAACTCTAAAAACTCAATAATAAAAATAGGCAAAAGATTTGAACAGATTTCACCAAAGAAGAGGTACAGATGGTAAATTAGCACATCAAAAGATGTTCAACATTATTAATCATTAGGGAAATGCAAATTAAAACCCCATTGAGTATCACTACAACCTATTAAAATGTTTTAATTTAATAGACTGGCAATGCTAGTCTCTCACAATGGTTAAGTATATGAAGGAGTTAGAACATGAATAAAATGAAGACTGAAAATGAAAAAGTTATGACCACTTCAAAAGCATAGTTTAGTAACTTCTTAAAAACCTAAATATACACATACCACATGATCTAGCCATTCCACTCTTAGGTTTACCCAAGGTATTGTACTTGCCAATACAAAGACTTGTACATATTATAAATATTCACAGAAAATTAATTTGCAGTAGCCAAAGAAATGGAAATAACACAAATACCAGCCACTAGACATGGAAAACAAATTGTAGGGTACTTATATCATGAGATACTAGTCAGCAATAAAAAGGAAAAGATTATTAACAACATGGTAAACATCAAAATAATTATGCTGCATGAAAAGATGACAAGCAAAATGTTATGACCCATTCTGTGAGGTTCAATTGTTATAAAACTCTAGAAGATGAAAACTGATCTATGTAACAGAAAACAGATTGAGGATTATCCTGGGATGGGGGCAGGGCAGGGAGGGGCAGAAAAGAGGGAGCACAAAGGGACACAGGGATACCTTGGGGGGCAATGGAGATGTTCACTCCCCTGATTATAGCGATGATTTTGCAGGTGTTATCCATATGCTAAATTCTACCAAATTCTACTTCAAGAATATATCTGGCACTGAATGTTAATTATACCACAATAAAACTGTTGGAAAACAACAAAAACAACATGTCTAATAAAACCAAACCAGACCAAAACAAAACATCACGCTGGGAAACCCAGTGATCCCCAGGCTGTGAGTGTGTGAACTCTGACCTTTGTGTACATGGCTTGTTTAGGGGTAAATACGAGCACCACTGCTAAAATGCAGAATAGAATGTTCGCTAATTGGAGGCTCATTTATTGGATTTTTCCCCAAACACAGCAAGTACTTTTTCTAACTCTTTTTTGAATGGCCCAGACCACATCTTGTCTTTCTGAACGGTACGATGGCCCCTTTTCAAGGTTGATGATTAAAGTCCAGAATCCTTTAATAGCAAAGGACAGTGCGAGAGGCAGAAATCATTTTCCTTTTGACGTTTACACATAATTCCCGTTTGTAGCGGTAGGAATGATGGTTTTAACAGTGCCCCGAGTCTCTGCTGGGGCAGGCCCACCCCTCACACGACTTCTTGTAGAAGAGATTCCTGCTTGGACACTGTGCTATTACTCTCCGAAGGAGTACAGGAGACACCTTTCTGAAAGATTTCACAATACTTTGAAGAAATGAAAGATTTTCTCAGAATGAGTTTTGTAAATGTATAAAGTAGTAGAATGAAAAAATTAAATCAGTATTAGAAACTCATTTAAAGTAATAATACGTAACCTATGGATTGAACAAATTGGACTTGGCAGAGTGTGAACAGGAAATCATTCTTTTTTCCCTCGGCTTTTTCAAACTTCATTTCTATACCGCTTTTTTTTTTTCCTGTCTTGAATGTTCTTTAGCAAAACTCAGTTTTTTCATCTTTTTCTATTGCAGATGGTCTTTAGCAAAACAGAATTTTCCCATGGTCTTTCAGCGAGAAGAGCAGTCTTTTCGATAAATGAAATGACCTATCTGGCTGTGCTAATCCACTCGGCCTTCCCCTGTTTCCATTCTTTGCTTCTCTCTGCCCTTCCTTTTTTTTTTTTTTTTTTTTTTTTTTTTTTTTGAGTTT
>CAUYQV010177089.1:0-26684 GCA_963574575.1 Galagoides demidoff | reverse complement strand
TTTTGGAATCACTTCTAAAAACGTAGATTTTTGATAGATCCAAATTATGTGTAATATTGTACTTTTTTACTTACAGTATTGAGAATATTTCCCCTTTTCCCCTTATGATTATTATTTTTCTTTTTTTTTTTTTTTTTTTTTTAGACCGAGCCTCAAGCTATCCCCCTGGGTAGAGTGCCATGGCATCACAGCTCACAGCAACCTCCAACTCCTGGGCTCAAGTGAGTCTCCTGCCTCAGCCTCTCAAGTAGCTGGGACCACAGGTGCCTGCCACAACTCCTGGCTATTTTTTGGTTGCAGCTGTCATTGTTGTTTTGGCGGGCCCGGGCTGGATTTGAACCTGCCACCTTAGATGTATATGGCTGGCGCCTTAGTCACTTGAGCCACAGGCGCCGAGCCCAGATTCAAAATTCTATGTATTCATTCATCTCACTCCCCAAATATATAATTGACTTATGTAATGAAGTTAATATTAAAATGGGTTTATAAATTTTTTCCTATGGGGTAACTCGTATGGCTCACTGAGTAGGGCACAGGCCCCATATACTGAGGATGGCAGGTTTGAATCTGGCCCCAGCCAAACTGCAACCAAAAAATAGCCAGGCATTGTGGCGGGTGCCTGTAGTCCAAGCTACTTGAGAGACTGAGGCAAGAGAATCACCTAAGCCCAAGAGCTGTAGGTTGCTGTGAGCTGTGATGCCATGGCACTCTACTGAGGGTGACAAAGTGAGACTCTGTCTCTAAAAAAACAGTAAATAAATAAAATAAATAAATAAATTTGTTCCTACAAGGGCATTGCTCCTTGGTTCATTTACAATCGGATTCTTGCTATTTACCCTTACATCACCTTGTGCTCACTTTTATCAAAAACCTACAAAGAAAAGACCTTAGAAAGGTTTTATTTCCATAACCTCCCAGCTTCCTTCTTTGGGGGGGGGGGGGACAAGAGAGGTTTTAAGGTATAGAGGGTTAAGCAATTTGTATAATTCCACAAAGGGAGTTGTAAATAAAGCCGAGGATCAACTTTCTGGAATTTTCTCCCCACGTCATAGGTTCCCCTTGTTCCTTCACAATATTCACCTGTGCCTGAGGCCTTGCTACTATTTTTATTTCTCAGCTGTCCAAAATCACCTGATTGCCTTAACCTTCTACTCAGAACACTGTACTATGCTTCTAGATTTCTCTGAGTAATTTCCTGGGGATGAAAATTAGTGTTAACTTTTAGTGGAGGTAGCCTAAATTTCACAGCTGTAAAAACTTCCCAGGGTGTCCATATATGACAGCTTTAATACCACATCAGAACCTTCTTCAGGGGTTCCTACACCCTGAACCCACTCTGGTGTTCATAATGTAAATTTAGTCCTCTGCCTCCAAAGTATGATGTGTTTAGCTGATTGTGTTCCTTCCTCCTCCATGTGAAACCACGATCTCAGCATTTAGTCTGCAGTTTAAACCTTCTTTCTCCTGAGACTTGGGAAATAGCCTGATGATATTGAATCAGTGTCTTGGAATCTACAGCCCCTTACCCCTTCATGAGTTTTTCCAATATCTACTTAAAATGTCCTTGAATGAAAAATCTCCTTCCACTTTTCAAGCCCTGAACTTACTTCTTGCTTTGAGAATCACTTTATGGTTATTATGGGCAACTGAAAGCCCCAGGCACCCAGGGGCTCATCATCCAACTCTTCTGCTCTGATCTCTTATTTGCTCCTTCTCCACCATCCGCACATCTGCGTATTGGCAGTTCTTTCTCCTGGGTCTGTGGTGTAGATTTCTATTTTCCTTTCCCCCCAACTCCTCCTCTGTTGCCATCTCCTTTCTTCCTCCTCTTCTTCCTCCTCTTTGTCTTCTCCTTCCTTCTTTCCCCTTTCCTTCTCCCCCTTCTTCTCCCCTCTATCCTCTTCTCCCTCTGTTCAGCCCTGTCTTCTGAATCCTTCTCTTTACTCTATACACATTTTCAAGTCTCTCTGATCATTAAACAAAAAATATAATCTCGATCTCAGCCTCACTTGGTCCTGCCTATTGTTTTAATTACCATTATCGCTTCCCTCTAGAAATATTTTAAAATAATGTTTTCCTCAGTTTTTCTTTACATTTCAGCCCACCACACTCTGGGCTTCCACTTTGAACCCCCTATCTAAAGACTCACGCTAACTTTGCAATAATTCTGCAATTGACAAATTCTAATTTGTTTATTTTCTTCCTGTTTTATTGTTATTCCCCACACTTTGCTGAGTATGTCCACCTGAGGTTCCCGTCCCCTCTCTCATTAAACTATTGATATCGGTATCTTTACCCAGAGAGACAAAACCATATTCTTCCTAGCTAATTTCATACACACTAATAGTTCCAAATAACTACAAATATTCAGATCACTTGTAAATCATGGTTTTCAGAACTCTATTTTGAGATTCAGGTTCATGACCTGCAGGACGTAACCACCTGTAGGTTTTGCAGGTTAACAGTGATCATGTAATTTATTTCCCAAAGCAAGGCTTTTCAGAGGAAAGAGGGTGCCATTGCTAAATTAAACTAGAAAAACAGGTATAAATCAGCATAGTTCAGGCAAATCATGGTGAATGATCATACTATACAAGTATCAAACCTGATCTTCCTCCTGTATTCTCTATGTCTTCTAATACCTCCACCAATCCAGTTATCTAAGCAGGATACCTGAAGGCAGGCTCTGATGCTTTCTCCCCTTCTGCCCCGTATCCTCAGCCCGCTCCTCCGAATTGGCTTCATCAATATTGCTTGGATGTATCTGTTTCTGTATGTCTCCACTCTCACTACTCAAGGGCAGGCTCTCATCTTTATAGCTTGCTCTCCATCCTGTCTTGATCTCCTTAACTTCCTCCTTAACAATCTATCAGAAAGCAATCTGATAGACTGATAATATCACTATGTTGAAAACTCTTAGATTTTTTTTTCTTTCACCGTGAGCAGAGGTTCTTATCCTTCTTAAATTAAAAATATTCTAGAAACAAACTCTTAGGTGATAGATTTGAGATTTTTAGTGTTCAGTAATTGAAAAACAGTGCATCAGGATAAAAATACTCCTGTACATTTATTTAGACTTTTGAATAAACTTGTAATTAACTGATCAATATGGCTCATAAAATAAATACTCAAACTGGTAATTTACATAAATTGAATATGTTGTTTCTTGTCAGTATGGCTTTTTCAGGTGCATTTATGTAACTCAGGGTCCGCTGAGGAACTTCAGCTTAGTTTGAGAAACTTTGGCACCTTATTGGTCTGGAACAATCAATTCTCCACGATCAAATGATTGTCTAATATAAATTGTCTTTCTCCCCTACTCACCTAACACGTTCTAGATGCACCTAATTGCAAACAGCTAGCTTACCGTGGGGAAAAGGCAAGGTTTTTTTTTTTTCTGATGGTCTTTTTGACATTTGGTTTCCCTGCCTCTCTTCTCTTCTCAAGTTGGCATCTTTTGGACTCTTTCTCTGGTCTGTTTTTTCTAAAACTCTGATTTTGTGATGCAAGACAAACGTACAATGCCTCTCTGTTTCCTTTCATATAAATTTTGTTTTTGTCCTTTCTCTGTTATATGAGTTTCCCATAAGTTGGCTGCCTCGCCAGTCCAGACCAGACTTACACCCCTGTATTTCATATCATCCCACACAACTCTCTTCAGGCCCGGAGCCTTGCACGTGTCCCTGTGCTCATCACAGTCTTGTGCTGTCCTTCTTATTTGTACTTGGGGTCCTCCTGTCCTAATCTTGACTTCATCCCACTTTTAGAAATTCCATTCTTTTCTCAAGAATAAACTCAAGCAAATCTTTCTTTGGAAAGCCCACCGGAGAACTTAAAGCCAAATTAATTCATATTTTCTGAATTCCTTTAAGTGTTTAGTCCGTCAGGTGGTTTATGGCAGATGGAAAGACCACGAGCCTTGAGCTGGAGATTCCTAGATTTGGATACTGTGTCTAACACATATTAACCATGACAGAATATTTTATACTTCAAATTCCTCATGTGTAGAGTAATAAACAACTCTGATCTTTGTTCCTATAACCAAAAGTCTGTTCTTAAATTACTTGACTATTTCTCTTAGGAACTTTTAGAGTGTAGAAAACATTTCTCATATTCCATCTCGGTGGAGAGATTTTGTGAGTTATCGGTGGTTGACTTGCTGATTGATTGATATTCATTCAGAAACAAAATCTATATGGATGAAATCTCAGCTACCTGCAGTTTCTTAGTAGGAATAGTAGTACCTGTGACTAAGTTTGATTTCTCTTTATTAGCTCTGAGCCCTTGTAATCCTTTTCATTAATCATATGTACGTTCTTGCTTCGTTATTTTTCCTTCTAACTGGATTTTCCTATAACTGTTTTAACTTTCACAATGTTCCTCTTATCCCAATTCACTCAGTGTTACTATGCTAAGTGCACAACATTTTTCATATTTGAATCCTCCCAATTTCCCCCTATTATATGGAACAAATGGGTGACATAGAAAGCAGCAATCCAATTATAGCATTGCTACACATAGCTCTACTAAATCAAATCACATTTAATTCCTATTTGAGCTTTTGTTAGAGCAATTGCAATAGAAGGAATAAATAATAGTGATTGGAAGTTTCACAGGTTTGGTCCCTTCTTTTGGTGGTGGTGGAAATTCTAGCTTTCTGAGTCAGTGCTTATGAAGAGTCATTATCTTCACTGTGGCAATTCTATATAAAATGGGTGACTCTTGACTAATGTTTATTGCTACACAGCTGTGGTCAAAAAGATGAGAGATAGACTGGAGACTGCTTGCTGTCGGCAGGCATGGGTGTGTGTGTATGTGGGTATATGTTCATGTTTTCTGTGATGTGGAATTATTGTCTGGGAATTAGGAATATGTTGCATAAAACAGTAAATTATTGCATTAACGAGTGACAGAAAAAAGATAAGAATCAGAGAACCATACGACAGCAAACTGAAATCTTGACAATACTAGTAATAACGAACCAAATATCTCATATTCCCTGTTCTAGTATCTAGTGCTGCTCCCGGAAGAGACAATTATTATTTGTATTAATTTTAATTTGTAAGCTCTCTTTCTAATATGCCAATAGATAGCCCCAAACTAGTAAATAATTATGTATTATACCAACATACTTTTTATCTTTTAACTGTAAGCTTCACAGCTCCAAAGCAAACTAATCTCCCAATTGTGTGTTCTCTGTTAACCTATAGTAAATACATCACCAGATATAGTAGAAAGGCAAAAGAAAACATTGTTGATCACCAGAGAAATTGTTGACAAACCAGCCTGATTACTGTTAAGATTTTGGTTAGTAAGGAACTTTATTAGACAATGAAGTAGTTCAAATAAAGTAGTAAAAATACGTAGATTCCATATCATTCCTTCTCTCATTTTTTTTTTATCTACAGCAATAATTCATGTAAATGGCTCCATTTTTCCAGCATGAAATCTAAAACTCTGACTTCTATACGCCCATTTTTTTCTTTCCTTTGGTTACAAATAAAGTTTGGATATTTGTTTAAAGCTACTTTACCCTCCACTTTTCTTGTAAGCCGGCTTCCATCCCCTCTTATGTTGAGACTGCTCCCATTGTCATCTGTCTGTATGTCTCTTGTGCATCATAAGAGAGATTTCTTTTCCATTAAAAATTGGCTTCTCTTCTCCAAACCTACCTGTATCTTCCTCATCTTGGCAAGTGGTACCCATCTCTACTTACCCACTCATCACTTTCCACCATCTCCCAGTACCCGAATCATTCTAAAAAGTTTTTTCTAGAGAACATCTCAAAGACTGTCCATTTCTTCCAACTGCTCTAGCATACAACTCTAGACCAAGCCAAAAATAGCTCTCATGCAGAGTCTTTCCTTTCTCTAATATTTACAGTTATATCACAGTCAAATAATTTTTTATGCAGGCAAATCAGGCCAGAGGTTGTGGCTCATGCCTATAATCCTAGCATTTTTCTGGGAGATAAAGATGGTATGATGGCTTGAGCTCAGGAGTTCAATGCCAGCCTGAGCAAGAGTGAGTCCCCATCTCTACAAAAAGTAGAAAAATTAGCCGTGCATAGTGGCAAACACATGTAATCTTAGCTACTCAGGAGGCTGAGGCAAGGAGATTGCTTGAGCTCAGGAGTTTGAGGTTGCTGTGAGCTACAATGTCACTACTGCATTAAAGTCAGTGAGACAGAGTAAGACTCTGTCTTTAAAACGAACAAAAAAATTAAATCAAATCACTCACTTGCTTCAAACTCTTCTTAAAACCCATCTATTGCAATCCAAACATCCTTCCATGATTCCACCGGGGCCTCTTAGACCTGTGTGGTCTTGCCCAAACACTGTTCATCCTTGGCTCACATCACACCTTCCCTTGCCCATTCCTTCTCAACCACACTGATCTTCCTCCTTCCTTGAAACATGCCAATAAAACTGCAGCTGACATTTTTGGTCTGGACTCCTTAGGTACAGACTATCTAGAAAATGCTTCCTTGGAGTCTCACAGAAATACTATTTCTCATCCCCCAGCTCAAAGTTCACCTCATTAGACACGTTTACAAATACCACTTTCAAAATTAGCCCTTCCGTAGTCATACACTCTGTTCTCTTACTTCATTTACTTTATGGCACTTTTTGAAGCTCTAATGGTCTGGTTTTATGGCTTGCTCACTCATTGATTAGCTTTTTGCTTGCCCGTTCCTAAGCCCCAGGAAAGCAGAGACCTTGCCATTATTATAATTACTGTATCATCACTGCCCCAAATAGTACCTGCACACCCACAAGTGCAGGCTGTGGTATGAATGGTAGCTGTAGAGTTTCTCAGCATGGCGGGTTGAGGGGGTGCCTCTTCCTTAGGTTTACCTGCTACAACATTCTCCATGCATGTTCATGTTCGTACTACTGGGTCTTGTCTTTCTTTTAAGCCACAAGAGGGCTGTAGAATTCCCAGGAAGACCATGCGAAAATCCAAAAAAACTTTTTTAATTTTTCTTTTTGTCTTTTGAGACAAAGTGTCATTCTGGCACCCCTGAGTAGAGTGCTATGGTGTCACAGCTCACAGCAACCCCAAACTCCTGGGCTCAAGCAATCTTCTGGCCTCAGCCTTCTGTGTAGCTGGAACTTACAGTTGCCGGCCACAATGCCTGCTAGGTTTTTGTTTTTGTTTATAGTAGACACAGGATCTCATTCTTGCTCAGCCTGGTCTTAAACTCCTATCCTGAGACAATCTACCCTCCTTGGCTTCCCTGAGTGCTGGGATTATAGATGTGAGCCACCAGCCCTGACTCTAAAAACCAAAAATTTTTCACCTAATAAATAAAGTGGATTTCAAAAGAATTGGCTAATTTCTGTGAAGTTATCAAATCTATATAATTAGAGTTATCAGTGAAGTGATTGATGTAGCAGCCTAGGTGGAAGGTTGCAAGTATATGTGGAAAAAAACCCAAAAAAGCCAGAATGAGGTAAGAATGTGACTTAAGCTTAGAAAAACTACATTACCATCCTCCTTCTTTAATTTAAGGACTCTAACATATAGTGCCCCCAAATAGAAATCAGCTTGACAGTTAGGATTGTGAGAAAAATTACCCAGGGTAATTGTAACTGCAGACCTCATATTCCCAGCCTGTATTTTTGGTCCTTATATGACCGTAATCCTCCGAGAAGGTCTATAGGGTGATGTAATTGTTTCCCTAAGGTCTTTAACCACAGGAAGATTTAGGATTAAATATTAAAAGTTTTAATAGAATAAATATTTTTGTGCTAAGCAGGTATTTTTCCATATTTAGTATTTCAGTTAGTTTAGGAGAATTAATGTAAAGAAAATTTAGTAATGTTTAAGAATACTTGTCTTTTCCAAGCAAAATATTAATGTGTGATTCTAATTTAAAGTATGTCATCCAGTAATTGCTTTAGACTTATAATTTACTAAGACTACATGTTACACTGGAAAATTTAAAACAATTTAAGAATTGCTATATTTATCGTTTTAATTCTGTTTATTTTACAAAAGTATTAGGGGAGATCGTATTTTATATGTTAGCTAAAGTACTATGAACCACATACAATTTATGAATGTAATTTAAAACACTGAAAGTGGTATTTTATAAATGAGACCATTGTTAAAATTCGCTGGAGATTTAAATAGAATTCAAAGATGTGTATTTTAAATCTAAAGCTTAAGAACAAAAATAGGGGTTTGAACATTAGAAGCAAACCACCACATAGCCTTTGGACCCTAAATTACCTCTGAGCTATCACTCCAGTGAAATGAGAGGTAGAATGAGATCTGCATTAACCTGAAAGTCTCTCTAGTTAGAAAGCTGGCCAGAGCCAAAATAAATCACATTGTTAGGTCAGGAGATGCAACAAATAATGGAAAGTTAAATATACATTAGAACCTCCACAGTTGGCTACTTCCCTACATTGACCTATTAATCCTTAGGTTGACCTATTAATAATTTTCATAAACTACACCTACACCACATGTACATATCAGTATAGCAGGCCTAGTTCCTTCTGTTGACCACCTCTGTAATTGACCAGTTTGCTACAGTCCCTTGGGTGGTCAACTTACAGGGGTTCTACTACATGAAGGAATTATGCATGTTGCTCTTCACCCTCCAACTCTATTCACTATAGCAGTGCTGTTTGTCCTCAAATAGCTTACAGACAAGTAGGACGCTCATCTGGAGAACATGCACTCATTCACATGTGCACACACATGCACACTCTGTACATCTTTCAGCCTCACAGGAAACTCTAAAGTTCGGTACTATTGTTTCTATTTTTACATGATTCAAGAAAATTAAGTGCTTTACTTAGGCTCATACAGCTGCAAAGTGAAAAAGCAGACTTTGAACCAAAGACTCTGTTATCCTGTTTGGTAATGAGTTAGTACATTATTGGGTAAGACAGTGGTAATTATCAGCCTTTATTACATGGCAATAACTTGACCTACAAATAGGAACTGACAGATGCTCAGGTATATGAATGGATCAATTTTTCTATTGTACACAAGTAAAAATAATGAAAATAACTTTTATTTTCTTTCAAATTATACCAGGTGGAGCAAATGCGTAGGCCATTTGTCTGTCAGCTGGATTTTCATTTTTCTGGTTATTTTTTTTAAACAATGAATATGTGCTTATAACCACTGTGCTCTGACAATGATGTGTAAAATTATGATGGCAATTAATTTGAACTTCAGACAGTTCTGTAAATTCTGTGATATTGTGAGAGAGAATTTCAATGATTTTTAAACCTAGATGAACTTTAAACATAGATGAACATAGATGAACTAGCCCAGGGGTGTATATGTGTGTGTGTGTGTTTATAGTATGTTTTCCAGTCCTCTGTGAAACCAATATTAGCAGAAAAATATGAGGTTGCTTGTAAGGCCCTGTAGATTGGGACACTGGCCTTCATTAGTGCAGAGCAAGGAGTGATTAACATTTTTAAGGTTTTCCCAGTTGGGTTAGGTCCTAACGTGTTGAAGACAGTCAGTTATATGCCTGATGCTTTTCTGGAGCTTCAGGAAGAGACTGTTTGGCTTCTTAGACTATACTTATTAAAATTACACCATGAATAATGAATAAAGAGAGATTTTATTAGTACAATGTCAAAAGTCAAAGTTCAGGTCATTTGTGTGGGACTCACCATGGCCCCCAACTTGTAGTAAGTTGGGAAACACTTGTCAGGTTCAGCTAACCTGGTAGGTTACTGGCCAAAGTACCTCACGGCCATGAATGAAGAGTTCAGATCAATGTAGAGGATAGTCGTGTGGAGTAGTCATGTGGAGTCTGGCTGGCCAGTGGTCCTTACACATACGATTTCAATAGAAGAACAAAGGAGACTTTCTCCTTCTTTATGTGGCTTCTGGTTTGCATAAAATGCAGCTCTAGCACCAATGATGGAGTGAGAATAGCACAGAAAGCTGGAAGACCTGGAGAGACAGAGGTGACAGAAACGTAAGGCTTTAAGGAGTGGAGCAGTGTGCTTGCCTGGAAATGTTCCCATAGGCCAATGCTAGAGCTCCTTTCCACTCAAGCCCAGGAAATAGTACAGGTTAGTGGATAAATACAAGATACTTTGACCATATTGCCTGGATTCAAATCCTGGTCTAGGCACTTATTAGCCACATGACCTGTTTAAATATAATAAACAGTAGCTATTGCTTTCATCTGTAAGAAACTTCCCAAAACTTGGATGAGCCATGGGAAAGAGTCGCTAGATGATGGTGCCCTTGGGGTTAAGTGTTGCGGCAGATTTTGTAAAACAATAAAGAAATATATAGTGGGAAAGGACAACTCAGTTATCTACTAGCTAGCTCTGCATTTCTTTACAATAAATTTCAAACATGATTGGTGATATATTTTATCTTCAGGTTTGGTTTACAATTCACCTTTTGACAAGAATTATTCCTTGTTGGTAATTTGAAAGAATTGGTTGCTTACTATTAATATTCACATGCTTTAATATAGTTATTTTTGAAATTTCAGATTAGTGTGAAATTAATTCAGATTAATTGTAAATGATTAGATTACGATGCTTGCATTTGTTAGGTAGAGTCCCTGTTGTAGTTGTGTCCCACCCCTAGGAGGTGTGTCATATATCCTTACAATGTGTTCATTAAGTGGAAGCACATTAATCTCCCTGCCCTCCACCCCACTCCCCACTTTCCTCCTTTCTACCCCTATCTTGAATTGAATCGAGTTTTTCTTTTGTATGGGCATGTATTAGATCATCTACTGGCTTCATATTAGTACTGACCTTACATCTTTTGTATTCACCTGGACAGAGATGAAACACATGCTTCTTAGTAAAGTATCATAAGAATGGAAAAACAAGTATTCAATGTAATCACAGTTATATTCTTTAAAAAATAGTGTAAGGAAATATGTCTTTTTATTTCTGGCTTATCATTTAAGAGTATCTTAACAAGACTCCCTCTTGGTCTAAAATGAATGGTCTCTTGGGCAACAAGAGCAGCATCACCTGGGAGATTGCTAGAAATGCAAAATCTCTGGCCTTGCCCAGAAGATTTTGAAATGCTGAGGCTAACGTTGCTGGCCAAAATGTTCTTAGTTAACAATCTCGCTATGTGTTTACTTTTATCCAGTAGGAAGAATTATCCTTTAGAGCAATAATATCCAAAATGATGTGTATGGGAGACAATCCATTTGAACATGGGAAGAAGATGCTGTGACTTCTGTTTTAGTTTATATATTTGTGTATGTATGATTGTGTCCAAAATAGATGTGTACATTTACCTATATACTAGTAAATAGCTATATATATGCATATATGTATATAGTAAAAGCATATACAATATCAATGTTTAAATACTTAACTATATTTGAAGGGATTGTGATATATTAATATAAATATATATGGGAGACACATTTTTTTCTTACTCATAGTTATGTTGTTTCAAAAATTTTGGACACCATTGTTCTGAAGAATGTAATACCTATATCCTGAACATCACAATTTCTAAAGAGTAAAAAGTTATAGTAAAAATTATTTAGCTTATATTGTTTAGTTGCAGTTACATTTCAGTTAGACCTCTATGCGCTTGCTACAGATATTCTTACATTGTTAATCCACAATGGTTATTCCAATTAGAATTATTAAGTACAGAGTAGCAATCAGTGCTTTAGTTCCTCCCCAACTGAAATGAATGATCTGTATTTTGCTAAATTCTGTGACTAAAGAAATTATAAAATAATGATCAAGCCGAAGGCCAAATCAAGAAGGCAATCCTATTTCAATACATACAGAAAAAAAAAGACCTGGGACTATATATAAGCATGGGCATGAAATACCCTTACACAAAAATCTACAAAACAGGGATGAAAAAATTATAGATGATAAACAAATGGAAAAGCATTTAATGCTCATGGATCAATCAGAAGAATCAATATTATGACCATACTACCCAAGGAATGTTCAGATTCAATGCAATCCCTATCAAAATACCTATGCCATTTTCACAGATATTGAAAAAATAATCCTAATACGCATATGAAAGCAAAATGAGACTCGGAATAGCCAAAGCAATCCTAAGCAAATGGAAAAGACTGGAGTTATCATGTTACATAACTTCGAATTGTACATACAATTTAGGGAACAGCAATATGAGGGAGTTTTTGGTTGATTTTCTTCTAGAATTTTTATATTTTCATGACTTATATATGGATTAAGTCGTTATACCACCTGGAATTAAATTTTGTATTTAGTGAGAGACAGGGGTGTAGTTTTGTTTCACAATACATATGTTTTGTTCTGCTTATACCTATTTTTTTTTCCAGCACCATTTATTGAATAAGAAGTCTTTTCCCTAGTGTATGTTAAGATCAGTTGGCTATATTTCTAAGTTCTCTTAGAAATAGGTCATTTTATGGATCTTTTGTCTATTTTTATACCTTTGCCATGCTTTTTGTCTACTGTACCCTTGTAGTATATTTTGAAGTCAGGTAATATGATGCCTCTAGCTTCCTACTTTTTTGCCCCTTGATGAATAGTTCCTCAATAGGTACAATGTACATTATTCCAGTGATGGATACACTAAAAGCTCAGACTCACCATTATGCCATATATTTATGTGATAATATCGAACTTTTATCCTTTAAATTTATGCAAATAAAATAAGCTACTAATACTACTAATATTTTTTCTCAAACTCTTTCAAAATGTTGAGGAAGAGGGTCTATGTCCAAAATCAATTGCTGAGTCCAACATTACCCTAATACCAAAGACTCACGAGGGCACCATAAGAAAATAAAATTACTGGCTTGGCGCCTGTGGCTCAATTGGCTAAGGCGCCAGCCACGTACACCTAAGGTGGCGGGTTCGAATCCCCAGCCCAGGCCCGCCAAACAACAGTGATGGCTGCAATCAAAAATGGCCGGGTGTTGTGGCAGGCACCTGTGGTCCTAGCAACTTGGGAGGCAGAGGCAGGAAACTGGCTTGAGCCCAGGAGTTGGAGGTTGCTATGAGCTGTGATGCCATGGCACTCTACCCAGGGGGATAGCTTGAGGCTCTGTCTCAAAATAAAATAAAATAAAATAAAATAAAATTACTGATTGGTAACACTGGTGAACATAGGTATAAGAATTTTCAGTGATTTCACTAGCAAACCAAATTCAACAACACATTAAAGAGATCATTCATTATGATCAAGTGTGATTTATTCCAGGGATGCAAGGATAGTTCAACATATGCACACTCATAAATGTCATAAACCACATTAATAGAATGAAGAACAAATAAAAAAAATTGATAAAACTCAAGATCTTTTTAAAACAAAAACTCTTAACAAATTAGGTATAGTTCAATAAGAACTTGGCACCATAAAGGCCATTTCTGACAAATCCACAGCTAATGCGACACTCACCAGAGATAATTTGAAAGATTTTCCTCTAAAATCAGAGCAAAACTAGTATATCCACTCTTCCCACTTCTATAAAATATAGTATTAGAAGTCTTAGCCAGATAAATTAGGTAAGAAAAAGAGATAAATAGCATCCAAATTGGAAAGGAAAAAGTTAAATCTGTCCCTGTGTGCAAATGACTAATTTCTTATACAAAAACTCTAAAGATGACAATGAATCTGTTCAATCTGTTTGAACTAATAAACAAATTCAGTAAAGTTACAGGATATAAAATTAACATACAAAAATTAGTAACATTTCTATAGACTAATAGCAAACTATTCAAAAAAGAAATCAAGAAAACAATCTCGCTACAAAAAATACTTAGGAATATTTTTGAAAAAGAAGGTGAAACCCTGTACATTAAAAACTATGAATTATGGAAGAATGAAATTGAATAAGACACAAATAAATGCACATTTATCTTGTGTTTATGAATTGTAATAATTAAATTGTTAAAATATTCATATTTCTCAAATCCATCTACATATCCATAATAATCATTATTAAAATTCTAGTGACATTTTTCACAAAAATAGAACAAATAAACTTCTTGAAGTGCATTGGGAAAACTGAGTGTTTAGATGTAGAAGAATGAAATTAAACTCTTATTTCACACTATATGTAAAAATAAAGTCAAAATAGATTAAATACTGCAATGTTTAGTTAAGACCTGTAGCTATAAAAGTACAAGAAGAAAACATAGGGTTAGGGTTAGGTTTAGAGGTAGGGTTAGGGTACAAGAAGAAAACAAGCTCCATAATGTTGACCTGGGAAATAAATTTTTTGCATATAAACCCCAAGTACAGCACAGGCAACGGAAGTAGAAATTGGCAAATAGCATAACATTAAACTAAAAGTTTCTATGCAGCCAAGGACACAGTCAACAGAGTGAAGATACAATTTATGAACAGGGAGAAATGTGTAGGGGTTAATATCTGAATATAAGAAATGTAAAAATGATAAATGTTTGAGAGGCTCAATGTCCTAATTATCCTGACCTGATCATTATACATGATGTGTGTCAAAATATCACTATGTACACACTCCATGTGTCCATACAATTGTTATTTGTCAATTAAAAAAAATTTACAAATAAGACAGTAGAGCATTTTGGTAATCAAGATAATGTGTGAAACAGACATATAGATTAATAGAACAGACTGGAGAGTCTTGAAATAGATTAGCACACAAATGCCAACTGACTTTTGACAAATATACTCAGATAATTCAATGCACAAAACAGTTATTTAAAAAATGGTGTTGGAATTTAATGAGGATAAATGAACTCAGAATGAATCAAAGGACTAAACAGAAGAGTTAAAAATATTTTTAAAAATAGAAGAAAAAATTGTTTTCTTTGGCCAGAAATTTTTACACTATAAAAAGCAGATCTCATACAAGAGAGAAAAGATAAATTGTACTTCATCAAAATCTAAAAGTCTGTTCTTTGAAACACACCAGTATGAAGATGAAAAGACAAACTATGTATAGCCTAGGACAAAATGTTTGTAAAACATATATTTGACAAAAACTTGTGTCTAAATTGTATAAAACATTCTTATATCCCAGTAATAAAAAGACAAATTCTCTAACTTTAGAAAGTGGGCAAAAGATTTGAACAGATGCTTTACAAAAGAAGATACACAAATGGCTAATAACCACAATAAAAGGTATTCCATATTATTTAGTCATTAAGAAAATGCAAATTAAACCTGCAAAATATACACACTCATTAGAATGGCCAAAAACTTAAAGACTAATGTCAAGGTTTGCTGTGAATATGGGACAATAGAAATTCTCATGGGGAGGTAAAATTGTTAGACATAGTTTAACAATTTCTTAAAATGTTAAAAGAACACTCTAGATTTATCAATTCCATCCATGACTATTTATCAAAGAGAATTGAAGACACCTCAACATAAAAATGTATTATTAATATTTACAGGAACATGATTCATGATAGCCAAAAAGTGGGAACAGCTCAAATGTCTAACAGATGAATGAATAAACAAATTGTAATATATCCAAAAAATGGAATATATTGAAAATAGTATGTAATATAATGTTGGAGGAATAAAGAAATAAATGATTCAATAGTAAGAAAACAAATATCCCAATTAAGAAAATGGGAAAGGGATCTTAAAAGACATTTCTCAAGGGAAGACAGACAAATAGCCAACAAGTGTGTGAAAAAATGCTCAAAATCACTGATTATTAAAGAAATGCAAGTTAAAACCACAATGAGATGTCAACACTCATTAGAATGGCCAAAAACTTAAAGACTAATATTAAGGTTTGCTGTGATATTTTATCATTTTGTTAAAAGATCATAAATATTAGAGATGTGGAGGAAAAGGAAATCTTGCCCATTGTTGATGGGAAGATGAATTAATACATTTAGTGAAACTTTTCCCTTGAAAAACCAAAAATAGAACTACAATATAATCCACCAATCTCACTTCTGGATATAAAGGAAGTGAAATCAGTACATCATGTAGGTATCTACACTCCCATGTTTAGTGCAACATCATTCAAATAGTCAAGACATGGAAGCAACCTATGTATCCAACAATAAACTGATAGATGAAGCAAGCGTGGTATATATGAGTGCACACAGTGGAGTTCATTCAGTCTCTATAAAGACTTGCTGTGGATGACATCCCAACATGGGGGAATCTGGACAACATTATGCTAAGTGAAGTAAGCCAGGCACAGAAAGGCAAATACCACTTGATTTCATTTACACAAGAGTGAACCCATAAAACCCTAAAGAATTGAACCTATAGAGTAAGTAGAGAATAGAATGGCAGTTACCAAGGAGGGGTAGTGGGGTGTTCATCATGGATGTGAAATTTCAATTAGATAAAAGGAATAATATTAAGGTATTTATAGTACAACATGGTGAGTATATTTAGTAATATGTATTATATTCTTAAAAATTGGTAAGAGACTAGATTTTTATTATATACGTATATTCTACATGAAGGTGTAAGGAATTAGACACACTCTGCTGAAGGAAATGTAAACTGGCATAATAATCATTTTGGAGTGCAATTTGGAAAAAGGTATTAAAATCAGCAACATGACCCAGTATTATACTTTTGTGTTGTTGGACTTCTGTGATTTGTTCCAAGATGGTGTGTTAGAATGTTATTAGTTTTATTATTATTTAGGAAAATCCTAAATAATTAGCAGAAGGCAATTTGAGCTAATAAATATATTCAGGAAAGTACAGCACACCTGTCCAACAAATGAAAATAAATTGTATTTTTATATGCTAATAGTGATCTGAAAATAAAATTAAGAATAAAAGACCATTGGCAGATGACTGCAGTATGGACTCACTGCCAGCTGACGGGCCTTGCTGGGCCTTGGACAGTGGAAGTGGCTGTGTGGCCTTGGCAGGAGCAGCAGGTGCCTGGCATGACAGCCCTGTGAATGTCACTGTTCAAAAGGGCAGCCTTACTGTCTTAGCTAAGAAAAATGTTGACCCTGGCATAGCAGAGAAATCATCTCTTCATAAACAGCACTTCGTGCATTGTTCTTAACTGGAATAGGTAGGAGACTATTATATGACACCACGAGACTTCCTCCTTTCAGAAAAGTTTGAGCAAGTGAAGGTAAAATTTTAGTCAAGAAGCTGACAAAAGAGGATATCGAGGATGCATTGGCAGGAATCCAAACAGCTGGTTGTGGATCAACTTTTTTTAGAGACCTTAGTGATTAAGGGCTAATTTCATATACCAAGCATCTTTTCTTGCTTACAATCTTCTCTAAGCCCCATTCTGGGTTTCACGTTGCTTTTAAAATGCTGAATGCAGATGGTAATTATATGATCGAGAAAAAGGAATTTTATAAGCTGCAGAAAATCATAAGTAAACAGGATGACTCAATGTCAACAAAAACCAATGAAACAGAATATTGGGAACCAACAGTGAAAGAACTTGAAATTAAGACAACACTTCAGATGTGTTTCTTTGGAGGAAAAAAGGAGAAACAAAACTTCATTACTAAGAATTTTAAAGATTTATGGAAAATTTACGAACAGAAATTTAAGAAATGGAACTCCTTCAGTTTTCTAAAGGCTTGAATTTTATGAGAAAAGAAGACTTTGTAGAGTGGCTACTTTTTTTCACTAACACTGATATTAAAGACATTTTCTTGAAAAAATGTGGGAAGAGCTGTCAGCAGGAAAGAGCCTTAGTTTGGATGAGTTCAAGTCATTTTGCCATTTTATAATCCAGTTGGAAGAGTTTGTTATTGCCATGCAGATGTTTGGTTTAGCTCATCACCCTGTCAGACTAGTGGAGTTTAAGAGTTGTGAAAGTAGCAACAGGACAAGAGCTCTCAAATAATATTTTGGACACTATCTTTAAGATGTTTGATTTGGATGGTGATGAGTGTCTCAGTCATGAAGAGTTTCTTGGAGTGTTAAAAAACAATGCATTGAGATTTATGGGTACCACAGCATCCAGGTATACAAGAATACTGGAAATGTGTGAAGAAAGCATCAAAGGAGTAAAAGAAGTCTGGAAACAAGCTGGAAAAGGTCCTGTTTGATAAAACATAATACGGCAATTATATTGCTCCAAATGTCAGAATTCGTGATTTTTAAAAATTATCAGCTATTTATCTTCTTGAGTCTTTATTGATATCCTTTATAATGTAAACATACCTTGCATTTGCTTTTTTCCCCCTCCTATGGTCTTGTCTGAATCCTTGTATTTGCTTTCTGATTTCACTAAAGAACTTAGTAGGAAGAAAAGAAGTTCAAAACAGATATTGGACTTTGTCAGATGCCTAGCTTGAGGTAAGATTTTGTACTTTGGTAAGATAGAAAGCCTGGTTAGTTGTTAATTTCTTAGACATAATACCACAATATGGTTCCTGGAAGGATAAACAAGTACTTATGGGAAAAAGTACTTGATACACAAAGCCAATATCAATTACAGAAATTCTATCCTTCTTGACAGAGTAAATGAAGTTAAAAACTGACTTCAGATTTTTCTCATATGTATCTTACATCTCATTAATCTTCTGTATATTTTATGTCAGTAACTTAGCTATTTATTAGTTGCATTAAAAATAACATGTAAATTTCAATATCCTATCTGAAAGCAAAACAATGTGTTTACTTAGGAAAAAAGAAAAAATGCCATTTATTGTAATATCAGTTTGGGATATTTTTATTTACATATATAGGATATTCAAATTCACTGTTTCTTTCATTGGCTATGACTAGACTATTAATGAGCTCATCAAAAGAGTTCTTCATTTTTGTTACAGTGTGTTTGATTTCTAGCATTTTCTCTTGATTCTCTTTTAGAGTTTCCATCTCTCTTCTTACATTATCCATCTGTTCTTATATGTTGTTCAGTTTTTCAATTAGATCACTTACCATATTAATCATTTTTGTTTGATAATTCTTAAACTACTTCTGTATCTGAATTTGGTTTTGTTGCTTCTTTGTCTGTTTATACAATATCTATTTCCTTGTTTTTTAGCATGCTTTGTAATTTTTGCTCAAAATTCAAATATGTATTCATAGCTACTGAAATAAATGGACCTTCAGTGAGAAAGTTTGTTTATCTAGCTAAACATTCATCTTTCTTTACTATTTGCTGTACCTGAAGGTATTTGATCTTTCAATTTCCTTTAGTTTAATTTTTTTTCTTTCTTGTTGTCTTTAGAGTTCCCTAGAAACTACTTCTTATATAGAATCTGATTCTTTCAATTATTCCAGCAGCAATTTTCTGTTATTGTACAGGAGCACTATTGATATCATGATGAAGCATGGGAGAAGGGGACAAGTTCTATAGTCCTATATCCCTTACCCCTTGACTGTGACCCTCATAAGTGATTCTCACCTTCATTTTTTTTTTAACCTTTCTTAGGTGAAACACCAAGGCTTTTGAGGGGCTGTAGTTGGGTGTTTCCCTTCTCCCATATGTTTAGGCTGTGGTAAAGTTGTGTCCCTTGAGGGGAGGTGGGAAACAGAAAATACTTTTAGGTTTTGGTGATATGTAAAAATGATTATCTTTCCTGAGGGCCTATTTCAAAATGGTTAGTTTTCCACTTACCCTACTAAAAAGAGAAAAGGACTTTTTTTTTTTTTTTTTTGGATATTTACAGTGAAAACATCTTGGGGCTACAGGAGGTAAAACTCAAGAAAGTTTGAGGGACCCGCCTATACTACACCCATAGGAGTTTTAAAATCTCAAGAAAGTCCAAATCCTACCTCTATCTGTTTCCTAATTACAGTTGGAGTTTCCGTATCACTTCTGAGTCAAACAGTTTTTGATTCCAGTTAACTGTGATTCTCTATGTTTGTCTGTCTTTCCAGGTACCAAACAAAAATAATAAGGACAAAATTATTGTACTTAATCACAATTAACAATGTTTGATTATCAAATGACACTATAAAGTGAATACAATCTTCACAGTGTAAGAAAATACTTGCAAATGATATATTGCAAATCAGCAACAAAAGGACAAATAACCAAATTAAGACTGGGCAAAGGTTAGATGTTTCTCTACATAATTTATACAAATGGCCAGCAAATATGAACAAATATGCTCAACTCCATCAGTCATTACAGAAATGCAAATCAAAACAATAAGAGACCACTTCATAGCCACTAGAATAGCTATAATTCAAGACATGAAATGGAAGACGTCATGATAGGAATCTAGAGAAATTAGAACCTTGCATGTTACTGGTAGGAGTGTAAAATTGTACTAACTATTGTGGAAGACAGGGTAAAGCTTCCTAAAAATGTTAAACGTAGAACTACCATGTGACTCAGCAATTTTACACCTAGTATATACCATAAGGACTTTATAACAAGTATTGAAACAAATATCTGTAAAGGAATACTTACAGCTGTATGATTCATTATAGCCAAAAGATAGGAACAACTCAGTGTCCATTAAGTAATGAATAGATAAGGGAATGGTGATATATACAATGTTATACAATGGAATATAATATCTTACAATGGAGTATTATTTGGACATTAAAAGGAAAGAAGAACGGCTATAAAGTGTGGATGGACTTGGAAAAACCTTATGCTAAAATTAAAGAAGCTAGACACAAAGGGCAGTGCCTGTGGCTCAAAGGAGTAGGGCACCGACCCCATATACCACAGGTGGTGGGTTCAAACCCAGCCCTGGCCAAAAACTGCAAAAACAAAAAACAAAACAAAACAAAAGAAGCTAGACACAAAAATTTGCATGGTGTGTGATTCCATTATATGAAATATCTAGGTCAAAACAAGTTAATCTATACATAGAAAACAGATTAGTGTTGTCCGGGGGATAGAAAGTGAGGGGAAAAAGGAGGAACTTCTTAATGAGAATGGGAATTCCTTTGGAGATGATGAAAATGTTTTGGAACTACATAAAAGTGGTTGCTCACAACAATATGAATGTAGTAAATACTACTGAAGTGTACACCTTAAAGGTGTTAATTTTATTTTATGTGAATTTAACCAAAATAAAAGAATATGTAGTTTATCATAATACAGTGGTAACACCAACAGAATGAGGATTTTGATATGTAGGATCATTTGTCTTCTGAAATTAATTAGTTAGCTCATTTCTATCTCAAACTAAAAATATCATGTTCTATCATTGATTTGTCTAAATTACTCTATTATTTAAGCTATGAAAATATGCTGCCTCTCGATATTCTACTGCAGAGAGTGCAAACAGCACTACACCAGCTGCTGAGCCCTCACACCTATCACTGTGTTCTCACCAAGAGTACACTTCCCACCAACTGCTCCCAGTAAATAACTGAGCCTAATAGGGATAAAGCAGGGCATTCTTGGGAAATAGGGACTTTTCTGACAGGTCCTTTGGATCTTCTGCTTGCTTTGTCAAATTTCCATGGAACTGTAATAGATTCTAAGACTCTTTCAAACCTTCCTTCCTTCCCTCTCTGCTTCACAAGAGCCAGATCCACATGTGATCTAACAGTTCACCTGGCCTCCCTTGTTTCTTAATAAATTTTTTTCATGCTTAATCCTATTTTGGCATATGCTTCTCAGAAGACTTGTACTAATACGTTTATTTATATTTAAATAAAAAGATGAATTATAGAATAAAAATAGGTTTTTAAAACCAAACACAAACATTGAAAAGGTAGTTTGCACATTTGATCACACGTTTCACGTTTAATTGCAGACACCTGGAGTAAAAGATGAATTTTCCTCAGTACATTTTCCAACAAATGTACCTTGTTAGAAAAACTTTTTTAAGGCATTGCACTGGTCAAACCAGTAGGTTCTTGTCAAATCCTCATAAAGTAATTCAGCACTTCTTGTAACTGACCAATTTAAAAAAAATAGCTTTCACAAAATATAGAATACTTAAATTCCTTCTGTCCTACTTACAAATACTCCCTATTGTATTGTGTACAAATTTACCAATAGACTCAATGAGGCTTACAGGAGATAATATTAAATGATAGTCTCTGAGGTTGGCTGTAGATGTAGCTGTCGATAAGCAAACAATCATCTTAATCAATTTAAAAGATCAGATTAATTTACGTAAATGACAGTTTTCTCCCACAAATGGGACTGGTTCCAAATGTAAGGATATACCTGCTTAATATCTTTAATAACAAATAGTATTTTTTCTAGAGTTTAATAAGTAAAAGAGTAACTCACCAGTCATTATCTATTTAACCCTAAGGAGTAGCTTCATCAAGAATTAAAAGTTCTTCTGTCTCTATCTTGATTTTGTTTGTGCCTTTGTCATTAGCTGTGGTCCTGGCTGCATCTCTCTCATTTTTGTGATAGATATTTGGGGAATTATCAGGAAAGCCAAAATGATAACATAATTTCTACATTCAACAAACATTTCTTTGTTTTTCCAATTCTTTATAAACACAGCATTAGATTAAATATTGTATGAACTTAGGATATACTGAGATTTTTATTTTATTCTAATCTTTATGAAGCATTAGTCAGGTGACAGAAAATTAAATGTTCAAATAGATTCCTTCTTGGCACTTTATAATAAGGATATGTTGGCCTTAAGGTATATATATATCTTTCTTAACATTTAATATCTTAAGATATATATATATGTATAATGTATATATACACACATATATGATACATATACATATATGATATTTATATATATAAATTGTAATTTTTACATAATTTCTATGTGTTCTAATTCATAGACATATATATGTGTTTATCATATATACATGTGTATTTGAACATATAGAAATTGTGTAGAAATTAGGATTTTTCTAGATATCTTTCAGTTGTTAAGAACAAAAATATTTATTAGAACTAGTGCTATATATATGGAAACTTTTGTCTTTAAGGTAACCAAGAAAAATTATTATTAAAATTTATCTTCTCATTAAAATGTCAACATAACATTGATTTATTATATAAATATTTTATTGGACTATGTCACAGATTTTCCAACCAGAAAATTATGAACTTCGATTATTATTGCCAGATACAGTTATCTTGAAAGTTTAAATGTGGTCACCTACAGGGACATAGTAAAAAAAAAAAATTAAGTAGAATTGAGAATTGGTAATTTCAAAGCAGCTTAAAAGTATGTAAAAAATCAAAGCAAATTACTGAAGCTTTAGGTAGTTACTACAATCCTAGGAAAACAATGGAGAGAGGGATTATATAGCTGCAGGCTGGGTCCATTTTATATGTTCATTTATGGTAAATCTATTTTTAACACTTAAGAGAGCAGTACTATTGCAAATATTTTAATACTATTACTGTATTTTTATCAAGAATGTACAAATGATGAATGTATCTTAAAGGATTGTTGTATTTTTCAGACATTTTCAAAACATTCTTAGGTCATAAACATTTGCCAAAAACTACATATTCAGTTTTGTACTTAAAGTTATTAGGCAAATATATTTAGTTTAGTAGATCTCCACCTTAGGGTCAACTTTCTGGGATATGTTTCTTTTGTTAGATTGGCTTGATAGAAGAAATTGAAACTAAAATGTTGATGCCCACCTCTTCGCCACAGATTTGAGGGGAGTGAGAACTGGTTTAAAATGAGCTTGAAAATAACCCACAAGGAGAAAAAAAGATTTTTCCTTTTTAATAAAGCACAATTCCTTTATAGGACCTGGAATGTAAAAGCTATGTAAATTCTCATTTTGTTTCGCTTCACAGATTAGGTTTTTAGTGACTATTCTATCAAGTCTCCAAGTCTCCAAGGCACAGGAGGATATGGAAAGCCAACGTGAGTCCCATTTGCTTCACCAGTATAATGAAGTTGTGCTGTGTTCTTTAATTAGCAGAATACCTATGGAACTATCGTGTAGCCTAAGTGAAATTTTACATCAAAATCATTTTACTGAAGAGCAGCAAAATTATTTTGCATGTTAATGAGGGGAAGTAGTATTGAGATTAAAAAGATTTAACCATGTTGCATTTTATTTCAGTAATTACTTAGCCATTTTTAACTAAACCTGTCAGCATCTGTAATTATAGCACATATTAAAACCAGCCAAGCTGTTAAGTACACACTCAAATGTGTAGCTATTGCTCTAATATATCACTCAATCATTTTCCATTATACCATGCAACATTAGTCACCATTATTGCAGTGTGCAGCTTTGATAAACCCTTAATGCTAAAGGAGAAAGTGTTGGGAATATTGCCTAATTTTCTTTTTATCTCTGTATCTACATTATGTTACTCATGTGGTTCTCCTTGTTTCCATTCATCTGGTTTCATTTGTTAAATTTGCACAAATTCTTAACATAAAAGTATCCCCAAATGTGTATGTTGTAATTAGGTTGTAATTCTGAGCAGAGGTTCTCGTGACATTTAAGAGCAAACTGAGAAGTCTATGGGATCCTGCGAACCCTGGGGAATTTAAAAAGGGAATAGAATTAATTTATGCAAGTCTAGGAACTGATTATTCTATGCACAGCTACTTCTAAGATGCAAACTTCCTTAGTTACTGTCCTCCTGAATTTTTCTTAATGCAATCCTTATATCACACGTGTTCAATATCTAGTACTTTAGTTTGCATCAATGTAAGTATACAGGTTAATGGTGATTTGCTTTGTTCAAAATACCTACCTGCACTTCTAGAAGAACATCGTATTGGAACTTCTAAATTTTAACCTAAGTAACTTTTTCCAGGAGATCCCATAAGTTTTAAGCCATTGAAAACTTGGGGGTGGGGCAAACAGAACTCTTTTTAATACAGTATTTGCTAAATTAACATGAACAAACATAAATCAGAGTTTGAAAAAAATGTATCATTAATCTGTCATACAAAAGAATTTAGAGCATAAACTGAAGGAAATAAAAAGGCAGTAAACATTCTGGGTATTTGGCATGAAGTCAAGGTAGAAATTAGCACAAAAACTCCAGCCTGGCATTGAAAGGAAACTTGGTGACCTCCCCTCAAAGGCATTTTGACATAGACATGAAGCTGCTGCAGTCCAGTTTGACTGAACCTAGAAGTGCCTCAACCGCTGATGTGTAGATCATGTCCCGGGTAGGTCCTCACAGGGAACCACTGTGATAAGAGCTGAGAGGGGGGCTCTTATCTGCATTTCTGCCTTCTGCCCTTGGGACCTGTGGCACTCATTCTGCACACTTTACTCAGAGCAGCAACCCAAGCAGCCCTTTCTCCTATGGCACATTACTTCAGGCTGTGCTTCTACTTGCCCTGGAAGTGTTTCAAGCATTTCCTGTGTTGGCCTTGCTGATTTCAGGCTGTCAGCATTGCCAAGTCATCAGTACTATCTACCTTGTACCTCAGCAGAGGTGCTGCTACACTTTTACTTCAGAGCCAGACAGTCAGCAGTATTGGCAGAGGTTTTTTCTGTTTCAGAACAGAAAGAAAATGAAGTTTTCAGTAACCTCTTCACAAGCATATTGAAAGTTCATAGCAAATCAGGCAACCTGGACATAGCAAGGCAGTGGTTTCAAAATAATGGCTTTTGCTTGAAAGGAAGTCACCTACTGGAGTATCTGATCTACAGTGTGGGAAACAGAATCAGGAGTTTCATCCTATGTTCTTGTTACAGAAAAGACACTGAACCAAAGGAGACTTGCCCAAGGCACTTAGTCTGGATCATGAAAGAGAAGTAGAATATAAAATCTTTTCTTCAAATCCTTCTATCCATCAGCCCATGACCATAGGCTGAGGTCTATGCTGTGTTTTTAGTGGTATTGTGTTTCAGAATTCCTCTTCTGGTCTGCCAATCCAACTCCTTCCCAACTTTAGACCACATTTACTCCTCCCCCCCCCCAATATCCTAATAGCTTTTAGTAAACAGGGCTATAAAATTTAACTGTAGAAGAACCATCTATGCTTCATGGCTTGGTGCCTGTAGTTCAATGGCTAAGGACACCAACCACATACACCAGAGCTGGTGGGTTGAAATCCAGCCCAGGCCTGCCAAACAAACAATGACAACTACAAGCAAAAAAAAAAAATTAAAAAAAACCGGGCATTGCGGTGGGCACCTGTAGTCCCATCTACTTGGGAGACTGCGGCAAGAGAATTGCTCTAGTCCAAGAATTTGAGGTTACTGTGAGCTTGAACCCAAGAGGTTTAGAATGCTGTGACACCACGGAATTCTACTGATTCTACTGATGGTGACATAGAGAACCTCTGTCTCAAAAAAAAAAAAAAAAAAAGAACCATCTATGTATAGGCGAAAAGCCTATATGCCTCAGGCCAAAAAAGCCGCTTGAGAGAGCAGTGAAAAGACATTGTGCAGGCCTACTTAAGAAACTGAGGCCAAATCCCATGTGGCTGGGTTAGTTGCAGGCTTAACATGACCAAGGTTTTGGCTGAAATAGCATTTCCAGACTGCATTAAGGAATTAAAGTTGACTTTATAAGGCCTATAAAAAAGCCCTTTGGAAAACTGGCCAGATACCCATCAGTAACCTTTCCTGATCTGTGGTAAGTGACAAAGGTCACTTGCTGACAGGTCTGGGAATGGTAATGTCATACAGGTATCTAATGGCACAGATGAAACGTGAGCTCATGAAAGGCTTTTGAGAAGTCCAGCCTGAGAATTCCTTGTAAAAGTCTCCAGCAAACCCCCCCACCCCGACTTAAGGCCTACATGGGAGCAGAGGTTTGCACACAAACTCCTGTATGCCCCAAAAGTTTCTCTATGCTTTGCTTAAAGATTTGAAGTAACTGCCTCCAAATGGCATGGTTAGTAGAACAGACATTCAAATCATCTCTTTCCCCCAGAGCCTTAGGCTTCA